>VYXF01006616.1:1207991-1257901 GCA_013397295.1 Polioptila caerulea
TTTCCTTTCCTTTCCTTTCCTTTCCTTTCCTTTCCTTTCCTTTCCTTTCCTTTCCTTTCCTTTCCTTTCCTTTCCTTTTTTCTTTTCTTTTCATCCTGAAATGACATCTTGAAATAGTGGTTTAGATTGGCTTTTTTTTTGGTGGAGGGGTTGTAAATGTGCTATTTTTTTTTTTCTTTTAACGTGTGTATCTCAACAAACTGGAATTCCATTTCACATATAATCCCACAGACTTCTTTTACCACATTTCATTTTATACTCTAAATCATCTTTGCAAACTTATTTTCATTCCACAACATCTAAAAGAAATATATCTCATGAAAGAGTAAGGAAAAAACAAAGGCATTTTAGGGAGTTGTTGATATAATTACATAGTCTTGTATACAGTTATAGAAGATCTAATTTAGGTAGGACTTATTCTGAAAAAAAATTTCTGAATTTGAATGTTGAGCTACACAGATCTACCCACAAGTATTTGCATTAAAGTTGCAACACAAGGGGCTGGAGACAGCACTTTTTCAGTTTATAACTGCCTGACCTTGAACCAAGCAAGTGAATTTCAGTCCTTCAATGACATTTTATTTATTTGCACTACATCAACAGCTCATAACCATAATCCTTACATATGGTAGCTCTACGACAACAGCAGGACAACAAGAGGTCATACACTGGTACAACTTATATTTCAGGGGTTTTGCCATTTTCATCTTATGGAATGAATACCTTTCTGGCAGTGATAAACAAAAAGAAACAAATATAACAAGCTGAAAGGGATCCAGATAAACATTTTGGACAGCTGTTGAAATACAGTTTCTCAGGGAAGGCTTTCCTCTGAGGCAATCAGTGAAAATATCTCAACTACATGATTCCTTCAGCTTCTTTGTATTTCCAAGCTGGCCAATATATTTTGAATAGATTTGAATTGCAGCTGGATATTATTAGAGTAAAAAATTGTCAGAAAAACTACATTAAAAAAAAGTGTACGTAACTGAGATACCTTGAAGGCCAGGGAAAAAAACATGCCTAATTTATTGTCAACATATTGGAAAAGTTTCAGAGCTTTTTCTGTAGATTTTGCATAATTTTTTATGGTTATTCTCAACTACAACTTAGAAATATGAATTGGAGAATCTTCATATTCCCAAAATGATCCCTGTGTATTATTCTCTTGTCCATACAAGATGAAGTTCACCATGTTCTCTTTTCTAAGCTTGGTAGGATATTGCAGCTTTACTGGTCCTGTAACACAGAGGTGCAGCCTCCCCTACACCCAGCTATCAGTTTCTGGCACTGCAACACAGTTAGAATTGCCCAAGCCAGAACAAAAGTTTACACAAAGAGATAATGTTTCTTAGAGCTGCTGGTGGCACTGAAATACTGTTGGGTTGTAATGGTATAATGTATTTATCAATAAAGGGAACAGTGGCACTATACCAGTCTCTGACAAACTCCCTTCACCTGAATCCTAATATAAGATGTGAGAAAAAGAGGGATGGGTTGCTCCAGCAGCATGGGTACCACAGTTACAACTGCTTCCTTCCCATGTTCCTGGTTTAACTGACTGGTTCCAATAAAAGTAGAATAGCTGATTTTCACAACATACATGTCATTTAGTTTAGGTAAAAATATAATCAAAAACTGTGGTAAATCGCTCCAAATATCACTGAGAGTAGGGGAAAAAAATAGAAACAGAAATCTGGCAATCATCTGGAAGATGGTAACAAAATATATGTTATTGCACAAGTTCTGAAAAAGGCCTGGAGGGATGCAGAGTCTGTAGTCAAAGTCAGGCTTTTAAAATACCTGTAGCACTTTGGTGAATGGTGCTGTATAGAGCAGGTAAAAATTTAAAAAGAAAAATAATCGTACAGGATCAAAGGGAATGACTGTACACAAAAACTAATATTTTCTAAGGAAGTTGAAAATTAGTAGTCCTGGCAGTTGGTTTTTATTCTCATGATAATCTCAAGCAAATCTTAATTTACGGCATTTGTTCCCACTGCCGGACATATTATCAGAATTGCCAGCTTTTTTTCCTTTTCTCCTTCTTCATTACTTTGAATGAAGCATTTGAATGGCTGTTTCCATTTATATCTGGTAAGTACTGCTTCACATAGCTTTTTTTTCCCCCTGCTTTGTAATTCACCCACATCAAACTAAAAATACAATAAAGGCATGCTGTTCTTTTAAAACACATTGTGACGCTGGGCTAACTCCCATTGCCATTTCTCTTTAACACAAGTAATTATACTCTTCAACTGCCCTTTGACTCTCTGTGGACCAAGGGCAGTCCTGAATTGAAATGAACTTAATTAATTCTGTTCACTGGAGTTGAGTCTCTTAACCATGGGAAGGCAGCTTGTTTCCACAGGTTTATGCCATTAGCTCTAAGCAGTTGGATCTATTTTTTCCTTTCTATGTTGTTCCTGTTAGCCCAGATATCTTGCTTTTGCAAATGCCACATTCAGCGTGAAGAGTGAGTCGAATCTGCATACAGAACTGATTGTGACTCCACCAGGAAACTGGCAGATTGAGCAGCTAAAAATTTTAAAATCTTTTGAATCAACATATGCAAATGGTAAGACCAGGGCTTGAGGCACAAATTTTAGTAAAGCACTGAAGCACTTGTTTATCTAAGCATATTATTGTGACTAGATACTTTCTTTTCAGTGTTTTAGTGAAGAATACAATTCATTAAATTAATTGTGAATGCACAAAGATGGGAATTATTTGCAACAAATTGTATTAGCTATGTATAGAATTAAAAACAAAAGGAAAACACCAATACAAAGCTCATAAGTTGTTTGGAATCTGATAAGTAGAAATATTATTTTTTCCAGGCTAGATCTACTGCTACAATCTGATGCCATACAAATATGGTTATATTGTTTTAATACATGTTAATTCTCTGCTTTCACAAAATGATGGGAATAAACTCTTCCATGTCCATTTATTTTTGATCATTTTTTCAGGTTTTCTGATTCAAAACCCCTGAATGTCTTTAAAACACTGCTAAAATACAGGCATTTTGAATTGAAGCTGTTCCATCCTACATTCAATTACTCAGCATTTGTTGTTGAGGGTTAAAATGGCTCAAAAGCATAAGACTGAAGTTCCAAACCCTCCTCAAGTGAATATTACATATTTTATATATACAGGTTTTAAACAGAGAACGTACTGTACACACAGGTCAGGCCAGCCACTGTGTTAGGCACTCTTAGAAGGCATCTCCAGCTTTAACTTATATACTTGAGAAAGATTGGAGAAAGTATTTCATTTTGTCTTCCTCATGTATGCTCAGTGCCAAATAATATGTTTACTTCTGCTTTTGGCTGCTTTATTTATTTTTTTTCATTTTTTAAAATAAGTTTCTAAGTTTTTCTGGAGAAAAAAATTAGAGATGATACTACCACTGGACATGGTAGTCAGAAAATCCAGAAATTAAATATTTAAAGGTTGAGAATACATTGTCTAATCTTTCAGTGATGTCTGAAATCATGAAATATTTTTAGAGTCAGAATAAGTTCGATCATTTTCACGTTTTCTCATGCCTAGCTGCACTTTGGGTTTCAGAGAAGAATAGAAAACATAAATCCTAATTTAAAGCATGAGTGATTGTTCTCATAGTATTTGAAATCCAGACAGAAGTAGAAAGTACTGGAGATCCCTCCAGAAAAGTCTGTTCTCAGGAGACTTCAGTCAAGCTCAGAACTTGTGCCAGTTGGATATTTGGAGAGTTTCTGAATTACCTGAAAAGTATCAAACCTATTTAGGTCCCGTATCTAATATATAATTTCATCTAGATAATAAATTTCTGATTTCTCTAGCTGTACTCTGTGGGACTCTAAAAGACTTACTCTGCTGGAGTTTTTATGATATATCCATAAGCATGATGTACATTTAGGCAGAAGGGCTGTCATGCAGGTTATGACATCGTGGTAGGCCATATAACTCAGTTATGTTAGGAAAGGTGGTTCTCAGCTCTGGCTGTAATCAGGCTTCTGTTCTATTGCAGAATAATTAATGAAATGGAGAGACACACAAATTTTACATTTCCACTAAATTAATCATTTAAAATAAAGCTTTCCTATGGAAGCCTTCTTTGTAAAAAGCCAGCTAGCTGTCAGTACCACCCATTGTTGTCAAGGACAGTGAAAAGCAAGTGGCACTCAACAAAGGAATTCAAGCTTCAAAGGGTTATCCTGAATTGGTTCACTGACAGAAAATTATCCAAGCAAAGGTCAGGCACTCATTAAACCTTATCTGAAGCCAAAGTTATATGTTATGGTTTATTGCCTCAAGTGCCAATTAATAAAGAATTAAAGAAATGAAAAACCAGTGATTCATACCTTTGCTGGGAGAATACTCATACTTCAGCATAATGTGAAAATATTAATAGTCATTTTAGTCATGTACTATTTTATTAGGCACTTAACTCTGTAGGCTTTATCAAAAGATATATGACATTCATTTTTAACGAAATGCTGAGGAGATTTGGAGAACATTTAGTCAAAATCTAATAAAGCAGATTTGAGAGATATTTTCAAATAGAAGCCTTAAACACACGCATCAATTATTAATGAAGCACGAATGCTTAAGAAGAGGGGTCTGGGTATAAAGAAGAGTATAAATATCACTGTGATATCAAGGGCAATTGTATCTGTGAAAGCTGTAACAGAAAACATTAAGTGCTGTAGCAGTATACAAGAGCACTAACATAGTTTGCTCACAAGAGGACCTCTGGCAGGCTTATTTTCAACATAACAGTTATTTCATTAGTTTGACTCAGTCTAGACATTTCTTCTCAGTGTTCAGAGAGCTAAATGCTCCACAGTTATAGTGGCCCTATAACTGCATTCAAGATAGTCTTTATTTCTTATTATTTTCAGCAGCAGTATATGCTTCTAACCACCTAAGGCTCTGAACTGGTGCCCTTTAGCATGCTAAACTGAAAATATGTTTGCACCTTCAGATGCCAAAAAGGTTGCATCTGTCAAGGAGTACTTTCCATTGTCCTTGTTATCTGTCACATTAACATCTGGAAAACACAAATCACTGGCGAGTCTGAATGAAAAAGAGGTGGCAAAACCAATGTCCAACCAGAGACAGAAACTTGAGAGTGCAGATAATCGCCTAGGTCAAATAACAACAACAGTAAATGCCTGGCCTCAGTGAAAACAGAATAAATCTGTGTAAAAAAATAAATTCTGAAAACTGAGTCTTCAAGCCTGAACATACATAACCCGACTTCTTAATTTCGTAACAGAACTCCTACACCACTTAAAATTTTTCTATTCTCTGTCAATCCAAAGAGTGAGTTTTCCATCAGTGTAGCATTAGCTGAGCTCATCATGGAAAAGTCTGTCTCCACAATTCCCTGCGTTTTGAGTGCCCAACATATTAACCACTGTTGCCTCTTTCTGCTTCTGATCTCTGGAGACACCCAACACTTTCCAAAATATTCTGCACACTTACATGAGAATTCAACTACTTTTACTTATATCCCTCTAGCCATGATCTATGGAGATTTGAAGGACCAGCCCTCAGAAATTTCTTACATACTTTCCTGGCCTGTTCCATACTGGAATTCTTCTACAGGAAAAATTGCACTAAGTGCTGACAAAACAAATGTTACAGATCCAAAGTTCCTTGAACTCAACAGCGGAATTTCCAACCATTTTTAAATCAAGATCCTGAATTTTATTTAGACGGAGCTCATTGTTCTGTATAGTGTCATTGCTGCACTGAATAAAGCAAACTTTTAAAAAATAAAAACAATAAATATTTTAAATAATAAAAACATAATACAATCTCAGAACACTCTTTTGTTGGTAAAATCTCTGAGTATATTGTGAAAGATTATGGTTCTTCTTTCTCTGAAACACATCAATTGGTTTCTTGCTCAGGGGTTTGACTTTTCAGCTAAGTATTCTGTAGATAGGTCTGCAGCAAATCCAGAGTCATCTGTTCAAGTAAGTGTTGATGAACTCTGCCTGATTTGACACAGGGATTCAGAATAATATATATATATTATATATATTATATATATATATATATAAAACTGCAGTATTCTAGTGGTTGGTTTGTGTTGCCTGAGGCAGTGAGGTGAGGCACAACTCTTCACCACTAAGTTTTACCAGCAAATGGAAAGCATGCCATCTTCTCACGTGCAGCATCACAGCGCCTAAAGCCAAGTGCCACAGACAGCTGTTTCACATGACCAAATAGTGGCATGCTGGAGTCCAACTTGGCATGCAGAAAGGAGAACAATCATTGATGGATGAGTATCTAACCCTGTGTTTATATGGTGAAAAGATTTGCAGGGCCGAGGACCAGACAACAAAGTTGTATAACCTCATCTGACCTGTAAAAAAAGACCATTGGAATCCCTACATCAATCACATACTGAGCCCTAAAACCTCTTGCTGAACTAGAAGGTGTTATTTCAAGGGGTAAGAAAACTTGGTTTGGACTCCGGATAGGTCTGCACAGCTGATGGATAACTGTCCCTCACTGTTAGAAAAGCCCACCCTATTTTCTGTTGTCCAGCTTCAGTAGCTGAATCTTGCTCTGTTGCTTGTTGCTGGATGTTGTTGACAGCAGCTTTATAACTAGTAATTCTGTATAACCTCAACAGCCTCTGCACTCAGCACCATCAGCATTCTATACATTTGGGGTAATAACTGGAATAAAACTTCCATTTTCAACAATTCCTGCATGCTGGAATTCACATCTTAACATGGAGAGGGAGTGTTTCCATGTCTGCTTTCCTGAGAAGATTTCCTGAGATATGATTTACTTTTTCAGACACTGAGTACAGTCAGTTCCTTAAGAAAACTTTTAGGTTTTTTATGAAATTAGAAACTTTTACTGGTCTCTTATGGTTTGTATTTTCTTGGATTTCAAACAATAAGAAACAAAACATGCCTTTAAAGAGAGAAACTAATTGTTATAAATTAACCTCTGAAGTATGTTTAAATATTTCTCTTTTAATTTGTGCAATAAGGGAACAATTTAAAAGCTACAGCAGGGTGCCTGCCACTTGTCTCCTCTGTAGGAGGAAAACACATAGTAGCATATGCCAAGCCTTATTCTCTTCCAAATGCTAACATGAGTGGATGTCAAATCAAATCTCTCAGAGAAACAGAAATGCAGCTGCAGGTATTTTGTGTCTCAAAATCATTCTGTTACTGATCTTTCTGTTTCTATGTTTAATTTATTTCCTCAAAATAATTGAATTTTCAACCCAAGATATAATATGGGGATGTGTTTATGGGTATGGCAGGCATTCCTGTGTTCAGACATTGTCTAATCCCTTTATTATAGCATTTGAATATTTTGACAAAAGTGTCTTTGTGAAAAAAAAAAATTAAAAGGCAGAAAAAAAAATGAATCTGATCCTTGATATTTTTAAACATGTCTCATTTTGCTTCCTGTATATACATGCATTCTCAAGGAAGAAGGAAAAAATGAATATTTTTATAACCTGGTGGAAAACAAAAAAAAAGAGAATTTTGTTATAAACTGGTCTTTGCAATAGATTTTATTTCTTTCCATTTTCTGATTGTGTGCCATTTGGTATTCTGTAGTCTAATTTACAGGAAAATGTTTTGTTGTTTATTTTCCTTCTCTTCTGGCTTCAAGTTACTGAAGTCCTAGGTTTTATTCTGTGTTTGTTTTTAGCAACCTAGCCAATAAATACTTTTTCCCTGTAGAGAGGAATGCATTTTATCTGATTTAAAAACCACAAACCTGTGAAGCTGAAACCATTGAATGCAGATCCATTAAATCCCAAGGGAGGAGATAGAAAATGCTATATGATTTCAGAGTTCTTCTCTGAAGACAAAGGCGTTCCTGACTAACAATTTAAATTTGGATATTTAACACCAAGCATGTACAGCAGCAACAACTGGATTTTTGTTCTTGTTCCTCATTTGTGTATAATTCCCTACACATTCAAAGGATTACTCACGGTTTATGCATCATGCAATCTCACTGAGTCCTGCTTCCTCAGAGTACTTACTCCTGCTGCTAAAAGGAAAATAGTTTCAACAATCCTCTTTTGGTGCCAAAGCTGCTGCTACTGAATGAACACGTCCTGCCTGCAATACTGTGATTGATCCCTGAGATCTCTGTATCCAACAGGAGTTCAAAAGAATTCTGCTATTGAAAGGACTAAAATTGGTATTCCTTTAAGATTTACTGGCAAACTAAAGCTCCTTCATGTAACACAGATACTGCTCTGCCTTTGAATTCAAAAGCACGCCAAAGTGACACTGAACAAGTTCAAACTTTGAATGGCCTTGACAGCCTACTGCACCTTAAGACTGGCCTTCCCTAGCTCAGAATTGTCCTTAGCTCATGAGCAATAGCTAATGTCACTGAACTTGGCCATAGCTTGCAGTTCCTCTCTGAAGCAGGACCCGTATACTTGGGACACATTCAAAGTAATAAATTCTAAATAATCTAGCACACAGTAGCTCTTTGCAGTTACCTTTAAGGCCACCTTTGCAGCTTGTCAAACCCCATTGCCTTTAAAAGCTCTGTTCTGCTATTACAAAGTACAATTCATACATCCATATAACCTCTTGCAGGGCTTGGTAGGCTAAAAAGATAGGCTTTAATAGATTGCTTTGAAGAGTGGAGAATAGAAAGATTTTCCTGCAATAGAGACCTTTGTAGGCGATATATGAAGGCTGGGATTACAACCATCCTCAAGAGAAATAGGCGTTTAGACTAGAGAGACATCATTTTCATGGCTTACTTCATAAAAGGATCTCATTCTCCAACCACACACACAAATGTTTTCTCCTTCTCTTTATAATTGTCTCACCTTCTCTTTTTAATTGTCTCTCTTCTGGAGAGATAAAACACTACAAAATGTATTATTTTCTATGATGGCCCAAAGTACTTCAAGGCTCCAAAGATTAAATACTGGTGAATTTAAACATATCTGTTACTAAGACCTTTTGACCCTGTATTGGCCATGTCACTAGTTTTATGCAACAGCCTTCTATAGGGTATTATAGATGAAACCTAGTGTTATTCTTCCAGTACAATCAAAGATGACTTTATTTCAAGGAGACTGCTACATCACTAACCAAACCACCAACATGCAATATATGCATGCACGCATGTCCATATATAACATATTGAACTGTAACCAGCACAAAGATAGACCTCACCAGCATATTGGTTAGTTCTAGCCAAATGCTCTTGGGTGAATTTTGAACCTTCAGAAACCCAAGTAGATTGCAGAGATTGACAGTTGCATGAAGTTTTCCCTATGGATTTAATTTCACTGTCAAGCAGAAGTCCAGCTTTGGGAGGCTCAGGCCAAAGCCAATGTACAGCAGAAATGGAAAACTGCTAAGGAAAGTGTCATCTTTTTTATTCATAAAAGGTAAACCATAATGCCTATCCTTCCATGATTACACTCCAGGCAATACTGCTTGCTTCCATAGTTTACTGTGTAGTCACAGACGCTCTTGTCCCATGTTCCACACAACTTGAATGCAATAATATTACATTACATTCTCATTACACACAGGAAAGCTGAAAATCACAATGTCCCTTGAGATACATATTTACATAGTTTCTAATTAAACAGTGTATGTTACTCAACAGATTCCTTTTTACAACTGTTACTTTAAAAAAAAAAAAAAAAAAGTTTTCAAATTAATAAATTATTTCTTTTCAGATTCTTCCATAACACTATTGAATGGTTTTGTAAGATTGATTGATCCCTAATGAATTTTACTGAGAATTAATAACTGTCCCTTTGGGGGAAGTGTTTTCATCCAGTCACTAATTTTCAGCAAGACATGTTGGGCCAAGGTCATCAATACCTTAGAATTTAGGACAAAAAAGCAAAATCTAATTTCTATATGTCCTTCCACCATCACACTGAATATTTCTATTCATTTAGGGAAGGAGACAATATTTGTCTTTTTTCTGGTTGAAGTTACCTCTACTTCTGAGACTACTAAGATAACCTATCAGAAATGATTTATAATAATAAATGTTCTCTTCATTTGTTAGAAAAAAAAAAACTTATGAAAAGGGGCCTCAGAAACATTAGATTAACTTTTTCCAAGGGAAATCATAAGGCACAGAGAAGAGGAAAGAACTATTTAAGGCATAACATAGAAGGCAACAGTGGCATACCTGGGAGTAACTGTGGAGCTTCAGAATTTATCTACTAGCCATGCAAGTCCTGCATACTAAGATTAGGCCAAAGTCTTTAATCTGTCCATCATTTTCTATAGGATTTTTGGGTATTGAGTGATTCATGTGATTTCTGCCTCAAAATTCTGTAAAGTAATTTTTAATCTATGAAATAGCCAAAAGAAAAAATGTTCGTGTTTTGGCCAAAATTCAAAGAGCTAAGGGTCTTGACTTTCTCCTAAACAAGAATCTGATGTCTTAAAGTCTCTCTCAGGATGTCAGAAAAGGAAATTAAAATCTCTTCACAAATGGGTTTGAATATGGATTTCATATTTCTGAATGAAATACTTAAACCAAGAGGTTGTTGAAAGAAGGTTTCTTCCTTTCTCAGAGCTATTTATTTAGCAGAAGCCTCTCCATTATTCATCAGCCCTATTCAAATAAAAAATAATAACAACAGACTGGTACTCATGTCCTAGTTCCAAACCTTGCGTTGGTGATTATGTATAAAAACCAGACACAGTCAGAGACAAAAGGCAGAATAACTCACTCCTTTCGCCTAAGTTGCTTCCATAGCATTCAGTGTCAGTAATAATGAGTCAAATACCCTAACTTCAGGTTTTTGGTAAAAAATAATTAAAAATTGTCTTCTCTGAATTCATTGTGCAACTGCTGCCTGTGCCAAGGCTTTGTTTTGAATTTTATTTTTAAAATAGAGAGTTTTAAAATAAAGACTAGGCAAAAGCTGATTTGCACATCCCTATAACAATTTCTTCAGATATTCCATTTTCTTCATCAATATTACTTTAGATAAACACTGGGGGTTTGTGTAGGATATCTTGCTTCCCTGATGATTTCTAAGCTTAGATTGATACATAACAACAGTTTACTATTTGCAACTTGTTGCCCCAACCAGTCAAAAACCTCTGCGTGCAGGTATAGTAGAGCTCTGAGAAAGGAGCAGTCCCTTGCTGGATGTGAAGCATAAAGAGTCAGATAATATACAAAATGGTACATTGTGGCAACATAAAGGCGATGCTGAAGAAAATTTATTTTTCCACTCTATCAAATAGGTTATAGAGTATTTTATTGCACATCATAAAACTGTATTCCAGCAAAAGGCAGTTACCCCACTCTTCAAGACTGGTATAAAAGACTTTAGCTCAGTTCCATCTTCATAAATTACTTTAGTATCATGAAAGACCTGTACATCAACTCAGTAAAAATACCTTTGGTCCTGCAAACTTGAGGAAGAAAAAAGTTGAAAAATAATAGATCACTTTTTAAAATAATATCTGTGTGCTTCTGATTTCAAAAGAAGTTGAAGAGAAATTGTGAAGTGATGAGGGACAGATGCTCTTCAGGCACTTCGTAACTGGAACCCTGAAAGAGTCCTCAGGTAAGAAAAAGCCCAGAGATGCTGACCGGGTCAGAAGAGCCGTGCGTCTCCCAAAGTTTAACACGCGCTTGCAGGTCTGGGAGGATCCCCGCCCTGCAACGCGCTGCGCTCCTTTCTTCCCTTCCCAGTCCCATCTAGGAAAGAGATTGACAGATTCTGTTTGGGACTGGGCCAGTTTCGGAATAACTGACCCTGTCCCTGCGCCCTTTCCGCGGGCAGCCCCCGCTTTACACGGGAACCGCCTCGGCGAAACTGGGCACGACCCTCGGGAGACGCCGGGCCACTCTGGGGGCAGTTTCGGCGGAGGCCCCAGAAGGCAGCCGTGCCCCGGGCCGGGCGGCCGGACACCAAACTTCGGAGCCGGCCAGAGTAAAGCAGCTTGTCCTTGAGCCAGGGCCCGCGCTCCCGCCGCTCCGCACGGCCCCTCTCGCCAGGGCCAGCCTGGCAGCCTGCGGTGCCTCAGTGCCGCCCGGCGTGCCGGCGGCACCGCTCGGACAGACATCGCTCGGACAGACATCGCTCGGACAGACATCGCTCGGACAGACAGGTATCGCTCGGCCATCACTCGGACAGACATCGCTCGGACAAACATCGCTCGGCCATCGCTCGGAGAGACATCGCTCGGACAGACATCGCTCGGCCATCGCTCGGACAGACATCGCTCGGACAGACATCGCTCGGACAGACATCGCTCGGCCATCGCTCGGCCATAAATCGCTCGGACTGACATCGCTCGGACAGACATCGCTCGGCCATCGCTCGGCCATCGCTCNGCTGCCATCGCGCGGGCGAGGGCGGCACTGCCACCCCGGGCCCGGCCCCCCGAGTCCCAGCGCCCCCGCCCCTCCCCGCTCCCGGCTGGCGCTGGCACTGCAGGCGTGCGCGCTCCGAGCACTGAAACCAGACCCCGCTCAAGGATTAATAACCCTCAGCAGCACACGAGGTTGTGGTAGTCCGATACTGTTCATTTTATCCCTGTGTGCTCCCAAATGCTTCCTCGGTGCTGTCCCCCCAGGGGAGCTGACAGCGGCGCAGGGCACGGGGCCACCACCCACCCGCCTCGGGCTGTCAGCAGCTGAGCGCTCAGAGGCGGCTGCTGAATCCGAACAGAAAAAGAGGTTTGGGATCTTGAGTAGGCTCGTTTCTAACTGGAACGTGAAGGTCCTTGTGCCAGAGAGTAGACTCGTGGAGGTTTAATGCATGAGATGCAGGAACCAGGATGCATAGCTGGGCTGTCTGGGACCACTGGGTAAGGCACTGAAGTGTGACTGTCATTATAAATTAGCTATGGCGAGTGATCTTCCCGATGAGGCAGTGCTTGTTTCAACTGGGATAACTAAATAATTTTCTAGTTCTCTGCAAGAGGTGGGTGCCCGTAATTTGTGTAATCCACTGCAGTTTTTATATGGATATGGACAGAATGTTCATCCATGTGCGTATCTGTAAGCAGAGAAAAAAAATGTGTCCAATCAGAATTCCTTATGCCACATACACCAAGTTAGAATACATCAGTTAGTGGTACCTCCTCACCTCAAGTAAGGTGAGAAATGTACTCGAATAAGGGAAGTGAAATACTTTCTTTCCATTTTTGCCCCTCATGTATCAAAACACAATTTCAGGCTTCACCAGGGCTTATGACCAGTTTTGCTGCTTGCTATTAAGTTATTTCCCTTTGTCATGACTTGCTTACCCCATCTGCTAAACAGACGTAATGAAATGTACCTCATTTGTCAACAGTTCTTAATGTTACTTCAGTAATTGTGAAAAATATGGGTAGGACATGATCTGAGTCATAACACCTAACTGGGATGCAATCTGACCTCACCAAATTCAAAGCAAGCTCTAATTGAATGGAGGGTGAAGGCAGTGTCAAGCCTGTGCCAAACAGCTAATGCAATTAGTCGTTCCTTGTTTAGTGCTTTGAAAATAAAAACCACTTTTATTTCTCAGCACTGTTAAAATAAGTTTTTCAAACACAAGGAAAATAAGACTGTAAGAAAAAAAAAAGAATTTTCAAAATATTCAAGCTTGTATTTCCACTCAGAAACAATATAGAAAACTCATGAAGGCAATTAAAATCATCCTTAATTTCTATATTTTTCCTGGCACAAGTGCAGTTCTGTATTTGTCCATGTTGAAGCACTATTACAGCAAGTAAAGTTCCAAGAAAAAAGTGAACTCCAGTGGTAAATATTTTCAGATCAAATTTCCGTGTTACAGATCATTGCAAAATAGTTCAATGGGTCACATTAGTAAAAAATGTAGCACAGCTAGCTGACTAACCTTCTGTACCCTAAATGATTTGCCAGTAAGCCTCTAACAGTGTCTACTTTATCATCTCTCTTTCGTTTTTTCGAATCAAATATATTCATTGAAAGACTGGGAGAGAACAGCCAAGTGTGAAGCACTAGTCTTGCATAGGGTTAGTTGAACCACTTCAATAAGCAAAACAAAATCTCCCTTTATCCCTCCCCACATAATACCCAGCCAATTTTTAGCAGAAGCCATTTGAAAATCCACTAGGCTCTGATAACCTTAATTCTGCAGGTCAGAGCCTGTGATTGTCTAAACACGCTCCTGACTGGTCTCCTCAATGACATGCCAGCTACACGCCCCAGCACTGAGTCTGAGCCAAGGAGTTTTTTTCACTCCATCAGGAAACAAGACCAAGGATACTTCAGCATGAAAAATGAATCAAAACAGCCTCAGATTTTCAATATCAACAATGCCCATACAAACAGCCCAGAAAACAGTGATTTTACTCCTTATGTTTTATTTCACAGAGGGAAAAATATCAGATGTTGAATAATGATAGAGGGAAAAAAGCCACCAAGAAATAAAAGGCAGGAACTACTAAAGGATAATTTGTGAAGACAAATATGATGAATTCACTGGAAGCATACTGAGCCTCTCTATATCATCTCTCAAGCCTGCCCAACTGAAAATGAAGCCCACTGTCACCCCTTTTCTAGCACCAGAGCATAATTTTACCCTCCTGAATGGTCAGTGTGTGGGTTGTTCCACAATATACCCAATTGCATGGTAGAACCAGAAGAGACTGACATTGGTAGACGCTACAAATACCAACAGCCACTAGAGAAGATTAACTCAGGGAAATACTGTCAAGGATTCAAGATTTTTTTTTTAGTGTCTCCTAATCTGAGGGAACAAAACACTAATCCCCCACAAAGGTTTAGCTGGCCCAAGTAATAACCTCTCTTTACCTTTCAGAGAGTAACAGTTTTGGGCTCTTGTACCAGATTATGATATAATAAAAGAGGAACAATTTTTATGTCCTTTCATTGAACTAATATCCTGAAAGCCTAAACTATTCAATGGTGGATTTGAGGATGAGTTAGGGGGGGAGGGGAGGAGCAGAGGAGCCAGGAAAAAATAGTGTTTCTTCTCTGTCCGTGGAGGAAACAAAGTCTGTCTTCCTCCTTTTTTAGCAGAGAGAAATTTTTGGAGAACAGTCCTTTGTGCATCGTGCTGTTGGGCTGGCATCTCCTGCATTACTGTCACTCCAGCCAGTGTAGCAGAACATTGATTTCTGTACAGGGAGCTGAGTAGGAAAAAAAAAAAAAAGCCAATATTCTGTAAAACAAAGAAGAGCACCAGTGGAGGAGTTGCAGCAAGCTTAGCACCCAGTGGATTTGATTGTATCCATGTTTGTGCATGTGTGTGTTAAGGGAGGGGCAGATATTCATGGCTTTTCTCTGAAAACATAAAGAAACCCACCTCTAAAGTAAAGGGAGAATAAGACATAGCCACTAAAATAAAAATAAAGGAGATATTAGAGGGAAACAAATAGCAAATAGCAGAGGAAAGAAGAAAATGAAAAAGAGGAGGAGAAATAGGAAAGGAACTGTGGAACATGACAATAGAAAATAAATAACACATTTAAAAAAAAAACTTCATTAAAACAAAGTTGTTTGGCAATTATATATCTGTAAGGAAGGACTTCTGAAATTCAGGACATTTATTTTACCCATTTGGAATGAAGTACTCAAGGCAATTTTTTTTGCATTTCTCAGGATTAGCAAATCATGCAACATCATGAAAATAAACATTTTTCTAACCCATATCAGAGACATACAGTTGGTTTTTAATTTAAAAGAGTTCACTGTAAATAACTTCCAATTTTAGGATTCTGTCACATTACTTTTATCCCTGATGTATACATAAGTATGATTTTTATAATACAGAAAAAGAGAACCAAAACCAATTTTTCTCAACAGTTACAGAACTTGTCTTTAGGAGACTCAAACCCATCAGTTTGTCCTTCTGTATTTGCTTATCAGAGTTAAGAAGTTCCTGCAGCAGAACTCACCCTCAGTAATTCAGCACAAGCACTTATCTCAGTTTGGAAGGAAGCTGCTCCATTTCATGCAGGTTGGTTGTAAGGAGAGCTCTCTACCTGGTGTAAGTTCTTAGGACAATGTGAATTAATTTGCACCTGCTTAAAGCTTTTCAATTTGTACAGCATCTATGTCAGTGCTGCTTGCACCTACAAAATTTACATTCAAAGTAGCAAAACTGTTTTGAAAATGCATGACAGTGTGAAATTCTTTCCAGGTCTTGTTGCTATCCAAAAACACAAAGTAGGAAAATGGTATGTGAGAATTGGTAAAGCACAAAACAAGGAAAAACTGTTTCTCTAAATAAGACATTTCTGGTCGTGGTAAAAGGGAAAAAAAAAACAAAAACCTAGGTATGCAGATATATATAGGTGTACTTCTTAACTTTAGGGGTATTGGAAAATGTGTTAACAACAGCTGTAGAAGATATGATTGATACTAGTGGAGATAGAAGTAAAAATATGCATGGTTGGGGCTGCATTCCATGTCTGAATAACACCATATTGGTCATTCAGCTCTGCTGGATGTCTCTGGTGCAACAGTACTCCGAATTCTCCAAAGGGAGCTGTTATAATCCAACTGGAACCCACCAGATTTGTTGCCTAAACGTCTGAGAAAGAGGCAATGGTATAAACTGCACCTTTTAATGCATGTAAGTGAGCTTGTAACAAAGAATATAGGAGATTCCTATTGCATTTTTTGTTTCCTGCAAAGATGCACGTGTGTGACCAAATGGATTTGTGCAAACTCTTCTCAGTCACTTTGCCAGCCAAGAGGATAAGGGCAACAACATCAATCCCACTTAGCCCCATGCACCCACCTGACACTGGCCAGTAGGTGCCCAAGAAAGCTGCTTGGAACAGGTTTGATACTTTATCAGAAAGGAGAAATGTGACCCAGGTTTGTCTTGAACCAAAATGGTCAGTTTCCGTGCATAAATAAATAAAATAAAATACTTCATGCAACCAACAAAGCTGTCCAAGTCTGCAGGATACTGACTTATGATCGTGAGTACTTGTTGGAATATCTTCTGGGAAATGGGGCTCCCCTGGAAGGGAGATTCTGGTTAGGATCCCTGATCAGGCAGGACTCAGCAGTCTCCAAGTGAAGCTGTCCTGGTTTTCTGGCTAGTTAAGAGGAAGCCATTAATTGTACTAAAGCAAAGTTGTGAACACTGTGAAGGATGACACACCAAAAAAGCAACTGATGGACCAACCAAAAACAAACAAACAAAAAAAGGGCTGTGAAATCAGAGAAAATGGAATTGCTAGGGTGTTCCATATTGCTATTTTATTACTGATATTTTTAAGCCTGAGAGTTCATCTGTTTCCAGTCTTGTCAAGACTCATGCAGTAAAAGGTGGGGATTTGGAATTTGTATTTGTGTCACTACTCAATCATAAAACTTTATTTCACCTATTGGAGGCATAGTACCAAAGTCTTTCTTCATATATCAGGTTAGCCTAATAGGTGTGGCCTGTCAACCAGACTTGCCAAGTGAATAAAGTCAGGAGTGATGTGATGATCCTCATAAAAATCATAGCTAAATTGAAAACTCAACTTCTTAATTTTAAAGAAAGTCTGCAATTTCCCCCTTTTTACTAGTCCTAACCACGGAGTTTTGTACTAATAAAAAATGCACCTTTACTAACTTTATTTTTGTCCCTCTATATTTAGATATTCCAATATCAAGCTCTTTTTCACTCACAGTGTCAATCGATGTCAGCAAGCCCATCATCTTCTCGAAGTACAGACCATATACTTCAGAGTCTAACTGAGGATTTAGGTGTCTAATATTGGATATGTCAAACATTAGAATATTTTTCAGTGCCCTTGCTGCCAAATCCTGCATCATATGCAAATTCTCAGCAATATACAGCTCCCATCCTCAAAAAACTGGAGCAATTGAGATATAGAACTGTGTGCATTACAGGGGAATAAATCAAGTCTGTTAAATGCCAGGGAATCTCTGAAAATTCTGATCATTGAAACAGCCAGGGATGATAGGGAGTGGAATAGAGACAAAAGAAACCATCTATGCTTAGGTAGTATGTCAGAGATTATCATATAGATCATACAACTTTGACTTACCTGGGAGTCACACAATTAAAAGAAAAAAGGAAATGTGGGTTGTATTGAGAAACCTCAGAAATTCCAACTCATTTCCTGAAAAGATGTCCCTCGAAGTATTTTGGGTTACCCTCTGGATTTTAAATGTCAGCAAGTTGCCCTGGTCACCAGAAGAGAGGAGTGTTACACCCAATCTGAAATCCTTGTGGGGTGGTTTCTGAAACACGCTGCAGGAAAAAGAATTTTGGCAATCACCAAATTTTTCTGAAAAGGAAAACAGAGATGATCCAGAATATTAAGAGACTACATGGTATAAGACTATGAAGAGAAATAGCTCTCCAGATGACCCAGATTTAATTGAGCTTTACTGAACTTCACAGATTGTTTAAGTCAGAGATCAGTAAAATGCTTATTAAAATACAAATTAATTAATTTTATAGCCATTTTTATTTATCCATTAAACTAATCATCCTTCTCTCAGGATTCTGAGACCTCAGATATTTAAGTGATTGAGTCCATTCTAGAGCATGATTGTGCCATCCTATTGTACTGATTATAGATCAATTAATTGACATATTTTTTATGTTACTTTGGATAATTTTGTTTGGGTTTTTTGCTATTTTATTGTCATGTGTATCTTCAACAAAGATTGGCCAGCGCTGAAGTGGCCTTGCTCTGTAATGCTTTTATACTAACTGAGATATTGCTCCATTTGCTTAATGTCTGAGTATGTGGCCAACAGCTTGAAATGTAGTTCCTACAATGGGAACCAGTATCCCCCTCAGATCAGCTGGCAGGTGATCTCGGTCTTGTTTCAGACATTCCCAATATAATTATAGCAAATTTGCTAAGAGTGAATACATGTCAGTTTAGTTTAATTCAGACATTTTAAGTCCTTAAATCTTGGAATGCATTTACCCAGCATGCTTTCTCTACCCCATTATCCTGTTTAAACTGTTAAAGCCCTTGGCCACTCTCATAGCATAAATCAACATGCCAAAAGGCTATTCAAATCAACTAAACCTATTGTTGAAATTCTGTGTAACCTTTAGAGTGGTGAAGTTCTTTGTTCATAGATTTTTATAAGGAGAAACACATAAATATTAAAACTTTGTGCTCACACCATTTTCCTAGGAGGAAAGAAAAGCACTTCACATGCTCTTAAATGTAATTTTATTTATGGAAAACAAAAGAAATTATCTTGACCTGGTAATTACATTGCTTCTATTCAAACAAATTTCTGTGTTTACTGTATTAATCTTTATCTCTTACCATTAAAAAAACCTTAAGTTCTGCTGTTTTGAAAATTCCACTGCGGTTCTTACCCTTTTCCTTTTTGAAGGTTTTGGTATATATTTCCCTGATTCTGTTGTGGTATTCATAGGTATTCAGCAACATGATATCTGAGTGGATAACAAAAGATGCTGTCAAGAGACTTTAGAAAATTCAAAGTCTTAAAAACTTGCTGCTTGACCATTGTATTTCTTTAATGGGCACTATGGGAATAAGCTCTAAATTTGGCTTCTAGCAAATGCTTCTACAGAAAAAAAAATGTAGTAACTACTTCTATCTTTACAATTTGAAATTAATTTTATTGGGTTTCCTGTCAAAGATATTTTTCATGTGTCTTGGATATATGGTTTTGAATTAGTTAGAAGAACATCTGTGTGGAGCCCAAACCGGCTGCAATTTTAGGGATTTTACGTAAAAAATGTGAGTTTTGAGACAAATAGCCAGACTGTGTAGATGGACCAGGAAAATAATCATAATGCAGATAATAAAAAAATATTATTTTTTAAACTTTTGTTAAGAAAGTTTTCAGGTCAAAATTTTAACTGCTGCAAAAAAAAAAATTGTTTTGGATGAAATTCAATATAAACCATATAGGATCTCAGAGAAAATGCATTGGACTTAGTTGAAAACTCCATGGGCTCAGGAGAATTTCTCTGAAAACTTTATATTTTCAATGGAACAATAAATGTGACAACCACTTTTAAATGTAAATGGTGTGTGTCTCTCTCTTATAGTACATAAAATCGGAAACACACTACAAAATATGTCTCTCTCTGGAAGACAGAAAGGTTTTGTGAACTGAAAGTAAAGATTACCAATGAAAAAGAAATATGCTTTTTTTCTTCAACCTTTTTCCATCAGAAAACATGAACTTCATTAGCTGTCATCTGACACCAGAAAATGTGACCTGGGAGGTAGTGGATTACATGTTTGTAATGCTTTAACGAGATGCAATCTTTATTTTCCCTTTATTTTTACAAAACTTCAATTAATTAAAACTTCAACTTCTTTAATGTGAAGTTATTTTTCATTTTTAAAATATATCACAAAAAGGTTGTCCCACAATTTCATTTTCGAGTAAAACATTAATAAACAATTAATAAACAAAATACCATTGTCTTTAAAAAATTTGTTTTGTAACAAAGGGAAAGTAATATTTTGAAGCACAGTCTAGTTTCATTTTACTTCTTGGAAGAAATAAATCTCAATGGAAACTAAGAAAGTATGACTGTTCCAACCTGCCAGTTTTAATCAAGTGTTTTGAATACTAGCAATTGTCTGATGGGAAAGAACTGCACAGAAAATATGAATGGTTATTTATCCTTACAATAAAAAAGAAAACATTCTTTGAGCATACAGATCCCTTTCTGTTTCTACCCACTTCCTTGTCTCCACAGAAAAGCTCTAATAAGCTCTGCAACCAGTTTTTTACATCACCAGACGTATTCCTCACTCTTTGAAGCCTCTATTGGGAATTTTCCTGTCCCTCCCTCATTTCACACTTCTAGGGGAAAAAAAAAAACAAACCCAGAAGATTGTGTGGCCTGACTTTTTGTTACATGGAAAAGAATTCTTATTTCTAAGACAAATCCTTGCTGGGTCTTTGAAAGCATTTCACTGCAGAGTGCTGCCAGCTCTTCCAAACCAAGAAAGGAAGATAAGCTGACATTGGATGGCTTTAGGTTGGTATAGTGTCTTCAAGAGGGATAAGAGAGAGAACTATTGCTGAGGTCTGTTTTCTGAGCACTGGGAGAGTGGCTGGACTGGAACAAGAGGTGTGGAACCTGAGCTTGATTCTGGAAAGGACTAGACTGAGTGGCTCAGGCTACAAATATCAGTAAGTCAGCAAAATATTCAAGCAGGAGAGACATCAGCCCTGAGTTTCACACACTGTAGGGCACAGAGTGTTCTATAGTCTCTTGCCACTATTAAGCACAAGAGTTACTCCATTGGAATTGAGTTCTTGCTGAGGAATGTGTATGTACAGCTGGCAATACTCTCTGTTTTCCCAAGATTATTGATAGCCTTGTGTCAGCCTGAAGCCCACTGGCCCGTGAGACACGTACATGGAATTAGTTAATAACATGGCCTAAACCTATGTGGGAGGAAGCTGCAAATCGCTGTAGTCTCCAAATCATATGTACAATTTATGGAATATAAATGTTGCTTCAAATGTGTGTGCAATCCATGAAAACCCATGGGTCCCTATGGCTGTTCCTAAGTGACCTTTGGGAAGAATTAAAACTCTTGCAGTGTACAGGCAGCAGCCAGAATGCCTGGCAGCATGAGATCCAGCATGGCCTTGTTCCACTGCGTTATTTGTAACTGTGGATGGAGAACCAAACTTGGTAAAACAGGATCTAAATTCAGATTAGTAAAGAGCAAATATCCTCCATGTGCAAACCAACAGACAAGCCAAAATGTAGGTCATTAGCCACCCACTTCCTACTAAATACTAAAATATGGGTGTTCTTTGAAAAGCAGTTATAGTGGCTAAGTCAGCAGGGCAGGTAAATGATGATTCTGTTATAACAATAAGACTGGATTGGTTGAAAAGAAGGCAAAGATAGAAAAAATTATTACTGATTAAAAAATTAGAGGTATTTAGTTTTTGCTATCATGAAGCACATTTACTTCATGCTATCAGTGTTGAATCTTTCAGAGAATGCATTATTTTGATTTCCAATATACAATGTTAAGGCTGTTTCATTTTCCCATTAACTTTTAATAATCTGTTGATTTCTAGCTCTGCACATATCCTGAACATTTATGAACCAGGTGGAGAGAGAAAAGGCTGCATCAGTTGTGTCTGTTTCCAGATCTGAAAAGGCCTTGCTCTTTTTTTGGAATGTTTCTGCAATGCCAAGCAGATGAGTAGTGGTACCACAGGCACAAGCTCTTTGGTTGCTTTCTATGCATCCTGCCCTGCTTGGGAGCAGTGGGGTGGATCCTCTTCTGGGGATGCTCTAGTAAGAGGCCTAACAGAAGGAAAAAACAGTTTATTCATAGAAGAAAAATATAATCTAAAACAGAGCATATATAGGTGGTTTTAAGAAAAAAAGTGTAAAAATTGTGTTCTAATTTCTATTTGAGTAAAGAACTGCAATTCTTCTGAATATTTAAAGTGGTATATTGGGTCAAAACTCTACAGTTCTTTTCTAGATTTCTTGTCCTGTTTGTGCTAGCAAGGCTTGTTTTTTTGCATACACACTAGTGTGATCAAATAGTCTGGGGATTCTGAAGTTCTCACTTCAGTTTATCTTCAGTTTATTTTCTCAGTAAGTCAACCTGTTGTTCCATTTTTAATTCCTTATGCAAAATTAGTGATAATAATAAAACTCTTGTGTCTCATAAACATGAATTTATGTTTTTAACGCTTCACTAAATAAGAGAATATTCCACTATAGAAACCTGAAATTTAGAATCACAACTTCATTTTTTTATAATACAAATGTTGTTTCATTTAATACTGCAACTCTAGTAAGTCCTTAAGCTCCAAAGGAGTATTTTAATGTTTAAAAAATGAAGACTGAGTCTGATGAGATTTCAAAAGTCTCTCCTAAATTAAGGATAATTATGAACAGAGAGCAATGCTACCAGAACGGATTAATAGTCTAAAATTTCTAATGGTCAGAAACCTTGTGCCAAAATGTTTTACTAACCAAACTCTTTTCCAGAATTAAATCTGCAGAGGCACGCTGGAAGTTTATCATATCAAAAAGGCAGGTGGGCACCCCTCTGCCATATGGACTTCTGTCTTTGATAGAAACCCTTCCTGCTTCCCCATGTGCCTTCATTGGATCCCTAAACAATGAATAGATAGTGTTAAACACGTTTATTTATATATATATATATATATATATGTGTGTGTGTGTGTGTGCCTTGTCTGGCACACACAGTAGGATCCTTTTCAATCACTGGCTATATAACAGAACTGTGTATTTAAGAGAGGAGTAATCTGCTCAAACAACGTGCTCTTCTGTCCACAAACCACTAAATCTAATTCAATTAGCACCATATCTCCTGTCAAAACCAGAGACTGAGTTCAGGTTTGCAGTTCTGTTTGGGCAGTCAGAAGTGCTGCATTCAGCTGAGCTCAAGGTGCAAAAGTTGTGGAGAAGGCAGCAGCACACAGAATCTATCCTAAATCATTCCAATGTACCTTAAAAAAATTAGTTTTTTCATTTCTGTGAAGATACTAATCTGTATCTCTGTTTTCACATTTTAAAATAACTTTAACCTGTCCTAAATGCAAAGAGTTGTCATAAGGTGTCTTATGCACCTGATCCCCAGCTTCATATATAGGAATAACTGTTTTCCATGACATTCTGGGGATTTTGCTGCAAAGAAATTTAACGGGGCTTTGGTGCAGCTAGTCAATAATTTTCCTCAACCTAAATAGATGAATTTTAGTGCAAGTCTTATTTTACCAAAAATGGAGTTCATCTCAGCTATCTAAAATGTTGGTTGTCACATTTACCCTCATACATATGAGTTTTGACTATTTGACATTTTGCCTCTTAATCAGGGTAAATTTTGCCTCTTAATCAGGGTAAATTCTTTTCATGATAAAGTGCAAATGAAGGAAAAATAAGAGCAAAAAAATGTAGGCTCACCAAAAAATATCTCCCATGTGGCAGTAGCTCAGTTTCCACTGGCAACTGTAGAAAAGGTTCCTCTGTTTGAATTTTCCTTCAGCCTACCTGACTTACTTTTTCAGTCTTCTTCAGGGAATCATAGTACTCTTCTTATTTGCTTATATTTAATAAATAGCTTTTTGAAGTCACCACCACTTCCTCGTATTTCTTGCATGAGATTTAAGTCCTTTGAAGAAACACTAACAACTATGTAATCTGTGTTATTTCCCTAAATAATCACAGTAACTATGTTCACGAGGAATTTGGAGATTGTAAACATGAGGTGTAGACAGCGAAAAAGTTTCCACATTGCCACGCTTCATTCAGCTACAGTTCCAGTCCCCATCCTTCTCCCTCCTCTGTTCTTAGCCATACACAGAGAGCAAGACCATGCTCCAGATGCCTCCTTTTTGAAGCTCCACTGGGCCTGTGTTGTCCCACGATGTCACTGCTGAGAGGTGGTGAAGCCAATTGCAGAATCCTTTTGCCCTAGAGGCAGGTCCAGACACCATAGGGATGGTTTGTCCTGAAGTGAGGGGTAGTGTCATCTGCCTGAGAAGAATCCAGCAGCCAGGAGAGAGTGGTGGAAGGAAGCTTTGCTCTCAGCATCACCGTGTCTTTCTGCCTCTTCCCAAGCACAGTAACATTTTAAAGCTCTTGTTATCTTCTAAAGGTTAAAGAAGATTTGAGGATTACCTCACAAAAGAATGAGGTAGTGAAACAAAGTGTTGTAGCACTTTTCACAAGCCAGACCTTTTTGACAACACATTCTTCACTGGAAGATTTTTTTTTTTCAGTCTTTTTAGATCTCCTCTAGATTGCAATGTAATATTTTAATAATAAAATTGTGTCATTAAAAATTTTATTTATTTAAAAATAAGTAGGCTGTAGCTACCCAAAATAAATTTCTCCAGTCTGTTTTGCTTTTTTCTTCGTGTTTTTCTCAATACTTGGAAATTTGGGGTGAGGAATACCTGTGCAACACAGCTGCACCAAGTCATACTTTAAATCTGATTTCTACTTTTACTTTACCTATTCCATACAGTATACCAGCTTCCCATATCCAGAAAAAAAAAAAATTACCCCAAAAAACTTTCATCTTCACAATTATTTTACACCATATTTACAGTTAAACTGTGCTTTGCATTTTGATGAAGTTCTGAGTGATTTACTAGACATGAATTCCCTCATAGTCCTTTTTTACATTGTCTGCCAGACCCTACATCTAATTGAGTTTTATGTTCCTAAGGAGAGGATTTAAACATGCCACATCTCTATTATACACGTTCTTTTAACTCTAAATCACTCTGGTCTCAATTTGAGACAGGCAGTCCGCCTGAAAGGAGATTAAGACAAGGTATTATTAGAGATAAAAAATTGCTGTCTTGTGTGCTCCAGCAAAAGAAGAACTCCTGTGCCTGCCAACCAGGGAAAGGACTGAAACTTCCAGCTTAATTTCAGAAATACCTAGCACAAAATATCCATTACAGGCATTACAGGCATTGAATATATAATTATCAGTAATGTTGTAACATGTGGCTATATACAGTATATTCATATACAGTATGCTGCTGCTTACAGTTTTTATTATATTCTCATTTTAAGTACTTTCATGCTTTAAAACATCAGATGCCACAGCTTTGTAATTGACACTATTCTTAACTAACTTTTCACACCATTTACTTTTTTTCCTTATTAGTATTTCTCTGCATGAGAACAAATACTTGTACATGATTTTTTGTCCAGCAAGGACCTCAAAACAAGAGAGTATGAAGGAAGGAACCCATTCCAGCTAATTTTGTAATTTTTCTATAATGCCATTTTCACTCCAGAGTTTTCACTCAGGTGGTGGTTCCCCTCTTTCAGACACTCCACAGATTCAAAGTAAGATCCCAGAACTTCTTCAGGATATAGCTTGAATAATTCAGTATTATTCCTGTGCCCCTTTGTATTTTTTTAGTTCAATTGGAGTTTACAGGAGCTCTGAACTTCTGCAATCTGCCTTAACTTGCAGAATATAGAAACTCTTTGTAATTAAGCATAGAAAATGCAAATTTGGCTCTGTTGATTATAACAATTCTTCTTTTGGGCAACAATTAATCTCCAGATATGTTCACAGAACCATACATGATGCCTACATAGCAGTAGCAGGGAGTTTGTTACATCTGACGACATAACAGACTATCAGGTTTAATGAGGGTGACATTCTCATTCTTTTTTGGCTAGATCCTGTAAAGGCTAGATCACATAGAACTATACAATTTCTTTTTTTAGAGGGATCATTTCTGTATGTGAAAGCCTAGCTAAATACTTTAAAAGCAATCTGGTCCTTTTGTACTCATTTCAGTAAGGCACTAAATTATTGAAAGGCAGAAATTTGGATTTCCATTTGCCAAGTACTGTTTGTTTCTATGATACTTTTAATGTCATTTAAAACAATAGTAAGTTAATGAGCTGTTTGGCTTTTACAGAGATCTTACAATACTGAGAATTTGTCCTTAACAAAAGCATATTGAAAATGGTTCACAAGAGTATGACATAACCTTTGAACAGTTATGATTTTCTGCATATCTATGATGATTTTCATTTTTATAAATATTAAGAGAAATTTAAAATAACTTCTTAGACAAATAGCTTCTCTGAAACAATTATGTCTTGCTTTCCAAAGGTCTATTTAAACTTGTTACAGGGTACAAGTTGACACTGCATTTTTTTAAGTGTTGTTTCGTTCATGTGGTGGTCTGAATTTTTGGCATAGATCTCTAAAATCAAGGCTAATTCTTACGTTCCTGACTGTGAAAATAAAAAATATATGTATGTTTTATATTCTATATGCGTAAGTATATTTCTAGTATATGATAGATGTATATGTATATCTGTACATTAGAGAGACATGTTTTAAATTGAGAAATAACTTCTCTGTCCTCATATGTCATTGCTAAAACCTATACAGGAGAACCTTCTTAGTGAGAAATTAGTCCAATTTTTTTATATGACCAGTTTTAGTCCAATTTTTTGAGACATGTAGCAACAACAAATCAGAATTTGGTTTCTAATCTTTTCAGTGACCTTAACTGGCATTGCACAGATCAATTGACTAGTTAGAGTTTTTTTTAATGTGGAAATCTGAGACATAACTTTCTAATTTTGTTATTCTTACTGTGCTTGGTCCATCTTTTGTTTTTTATTTTCAGTCCAGTTTACCTATTCCTTTGAAGGCATTGCTAGATTTTATTATCACTGCAGGCAGTCCTGCCACTAATTTCTGGCCATGAAATCAGTGGTACATATAAACATATTTACCTTCAGCTTTTTTTTTTTTTTTTAACCTTTCCCAATATGTTAACTAGACCTCATTTTGAGGAAATTCATGGCCTTACATGCATATGAAATATTTGAACTGATATAGCTAAGCCTTCAGGTCTACTTCCTTTTTCTTTCCAGATACATTGCTTCATTCTTTCTAAATCTGAAGTTACTTTCCATGTTGTCTGTGTGAATTCACTTCCAGCAGCATCATGAGTCAGCAGGCTTTAAGGGACTGGAATTTGCCTGTAGATTTGAATGTATTGTCATTAATGCATACCAGCTCACCATGTTTTCCAGATGTGAAGGGTAGAATGCATTCTCTGTTCCCTTCATGCTGATTTTTGGGCTGGAGCATACCCAAATGCATCAATAATAATGTGCTGTTGTTCTTCTGATACCCTTGGAGCCAATATGCATTGGGTTGTCAAAGACAAGGCAGGGACCACTTGCTGTGAGGTCTGAGCTTTAGAACAAGGTCAAATCAGATTGAGAATTCTGCCATTTGTATCCTACTGAATGAGAATTACTTTCTGCATATTGTACAGCACCCCAGTCTTAAACTACTAAGAATCTTATATATTGAACTATCTGCCAAAACTGCAAGCTGAAGGGAAAATGAAATCCAGACAATCCAATGTTTAAGTACTTAACTTTGGGTCTTTAATATAATCTTACTTCAATTATACTGTGTCATTTAAATGAGTAAATTGCACAAAAAATCATAAAGTATTTTCAAGCAGAACACTAATTCAATAATATTTCTTAAAGTGAGAAAATTTTTATAAATTCTCATTTTATGATTCAGAAATGTGACCATTTTCTTACTTTAAAAAAAAAATGTTTTCACGGACATATTCATGAAGAAAGTCTGATGCTAACATATTTTAAACACTGATGTATGAAGATAAAAAACATTATTCCAAATTATTAAACAATTTCAATAACAGGTGTGAGAAAATGAGGAATACTAACATTATGAGTACATTAAGGTCTTCAAAATGTTACCTGAGATGGGA
Organism: Polioptila caerulea; assembly: GCA_013397295.1. Lineage (NCBI taxonomy): Eukaryota > Metazoa > Chordata > Aves > Passeriformes > Certhiidae > Polioptila > Polioptila caerulea. The sequence continues at coordinate 1,236,240 of VYXF01006616.1, forward strand.
TATTATAGTGATTTTCCCGGTTCATTCAAGACAACATAGGAATAGAAAAAATCCATAAGTACATAAGGCTTCACACACGCTTTCTGCTTGACAATCTCTTGCTTTTGGTTCACTTCCTTGCCACTACTCTCAGCGCTTTAAGAAACATTAACAAAAATTTCTGAACAATACATGCTACTGTCTATCCTGTAAATTCATTGAGTGGCAAAAATACCTCATCATCAGGTCATCTACGAAAGCTGATTTTCATTCTAGGCTGGTGCTGTTTTCTTCTGCTTTAAGCACCACAGTCACAACTAATGTAACTGTATAGAAAAGTGTATTTTTTGACAAAAAAATAAAAAAAAAAACAACATAGCTAGCCTTTCAAAGGTACCTCACTAAGAGTTAGGAATTTACTGATGAGAAGATAACACTCAGAGAAACATTTAATCATTAGGATCCCTTTAAAAAACGTCAAAATTAATGAGATATTTGTTGTTAGCAAAAATAAAACCCAAAACCTGGAACCCAGAAAAAAATCCAGTTTACCTGTAAGGCAGACAAACACATAGCTTTCAGTGATGGTCAATTAAAACATCCTTGAAAGAACTAAGCATGGTTGGTTATAGATGTTGCCCATTTTTCTCCCCAAAACCAAAGGTTAAGTGCACTGGGAAATGTTCCATGACATCTCCTACTTTTTTTTTTTATTATATATTGATCTTTTGCAGCCTGTTTAAAGACAGCAAATGCTTTATTTAAACCATCTATGATTCAGAAAATTGGAAAGATTATTTCTGTTCAAAATCACAAGCTGGACATTCTTGCAGTGATGTTATTTAAACAGTAAAATGCCTATTTCCAAATAATGGCTGACGGAGTCTGTCATCTGAGACGTGATGTATGTTGCTTTCTTGAAATGTAGCAATTCTTCATTAAATGTCAGGCAATTATCTAAGTATGTCCTTTTGAAGAAGTGAGCTGGAGTATTTATTTATCAAATATTTATCAAAAACTTTTGAGAAAAGCATAGTCATGTTGAGTAAGCAACTCATCTTTTAAAGGTATTTGAAATTTTTCTTCAGTTGCAACTGCTTACAGAATATTTTTTTTCCCTGTAAAGCATATTTAGAGTAAACAAATATTTTGTAGCCGGTTGCATAAAAGCTATGATTGATGAAATGAAAATAAATTTTTCTCATTTCACAGAAGAGGCACTAGAAGATAATATCAGGAACCTGGACTGCTCAGTTGCCAATGGGACAATACAACCCTTCTAACAATTTTGGAAGATGCATTTGAAAAGATTACACATTTATACACCTCTTTTATGTCAATGTTGACATAGCCATTCTTGTAGTGTCAGGGAGATACTATCAATTGTCACTTGATAGTTCATTGCAGTAAAAAGGTGGAACACGAATTCATTTGTTAAGAGACACTATGTTGAGTTGTGCTGGTAGCTAGAGGGATTTTTATGTTACAGTGAAATACAATAGAGGGATCACTTATTCAGTCAAAAATTACTTCCCAAGAGTCATTTCTCATAGGTGTTGGTGCACTTGCTCCCATTTGTAGTGAGCAGTGCAAGCGCTCAGTTCAAAGAACAAGAGTTAAAATAAGTTCTTTTGGGATTTTTTCCACTTTGCTGCTTGATGGAAAAGGCTTTCACACACCTCTGAGCTGCCATCCAGCAGCACATAAAGAATATTACAGCTTGTGTTAAGTGTCAATTAGAGATAATTACAACTTCGGTGACCTGTCTTGCCACTAAAACACTTAGCAGACTGTATTTTGTCTTTACAACATGGAGACTGTGGGCACAATTCTGATCCCAGTGACACTGTGGTAAATCAAGAGACACTGTAATGAAGCCAGCTGAATAACAACCTCATAAATATGATGCTAGATAGCAAAGAAAATCAGATGCTTTGCTTATTCATTGGTTCTGATTTTGCAAAACTTTCAGTGTTGTATCCTACTCTTAACAGTTTACAAATACAATAACTAGGGGTGTGTCAGCCAAAAGATGTAGAGGGATTTCATTGTTCTCTAAGCCAGACAATGAGAGAAAACTAATAGAAAATAATGTTATGGAAATACTTATAGTTTCCAAGCATAACAACTTAATTAGTATCTGTTATCTGAAGTTGTCCAGAGCTTGAAATTTCAGCAATGCCATAGTGCACACATCCTGTTGGTCTGTGTCCTCAGGAGACAGGACCTCCTATAAAAAAAACACAAAAACAAAAACAATACAATTTCACTTACTTTGGGTCCTTTAGGACAGTAAATTATTTCAGTACCCAATTCAGCCATCTATGATCAAAAATATATACCCTAGTTTCATTGTTTATGCTCTGCAAGTCTGTCACAGATATCTGATTCTCCCTTCTAGTCCTCCTACCAATGCCTCATGGTTTCATGTTTTGTATGCAGCAAGCAGTCCTTTCCCCAAATCAGTGAGCAACCATATTGGCTGCCATTCTTAATTTCAGACAGTTCATTTGCTATTTCCCTGCTTGAAACCCAGAGGATAGTTTTTTTTCCCCTATAAATGAAACCAGGTGAATTCCCCAGCAAGTCTGGTATAATTCCTGCAACCAGAAACTACCTGTTGTAATTAGCACGTCCATTAAATTAACCACTGCCTTTCCTCCCATTTTCATTTCAGGCAGGAATAGCTTCCTTAACTGGAAGTATAATGCACAGAAAATTATTTTAGATCAGTTGTTTTGGATTTCTTTGCTGCTGCACATATATATTTGTGAAAATTGCAATTGAATTAATAAAAAATAATAATAATTAAAAAAACCTAAGGATATTACCAGATTCAGGCAGTCTTTTATACATATTTGCATCTTCCTTCACCACTGTTTGCTATTATACTGTGCAAACCAGTTCGCAGGGAATTAAATTTATATTTTTGTGTTACATAAGCATGTAGACATTTCTGGCAAATGGCTCCAAACATTTCCCACTTTCATTGACTTCCCTTTCTGGAAGTCCAAGCACTGGTTAATGAACAGCCTCACAAGTTGGAGACACCGCAGAGGGCTGCCAAAGCTCCATTGTGTAATGTTGTCTGGTTTTAAAATTGGTAATAGAGCGGTGCACACCAATTGTTAAAGGCTATGAACTGGAGCTCCTCAGTTCTCGAATCTTTTATATGCCTCTGAATCTGCCTTTGAGCTTCAGTTGTGTAATTTTAAGACCTGATTGCCCAGTTTCCTGCCTTCCCAGAGCCTTTCTGCGCTCAGCTTTCTATTCCTGTGACCTCGTTTTCTCACACTGTTGCTGACTTCCAATTGACCTTGATCTGAGTTATGGGCCATTAGTACCATGGAAAATCAGCCACCAGGCATTTAGGAATGTCATCAGTGAGCAACATGTCTGAAGTTAGTGGAAATTCCCCTGTTAACTTTCCTCAGCTACTGCAACAGTTTCTTTCATTAAAAGAGGGATATAATCTACCTCATATGAATATTATACAGATCAATTAATGTTGTAGGCTCTTAGAAGATTCAAAGGACTCAGTTATGGCTATCACAGTTACCATTGCCAACTAACAACAACAAAGCAATTTTAAACTAATTTATAAAACCTTCCCTTGCAAAGTGCTGCAGACAGCCAGTTCAAGTACCCTTCAGACTCACCAGCATAGCTTGTTGCTCAACATTTTCAGCATCAAAGTCACAGCTTAATTCTTTAGCCCTCTTGTAGAAGTATTTATATTTATGAGGGTGAAAATGAGAATTTTTTTCAAGGTAATGGCCACTTCTTGATGTTGAATTGGCAACCTGGATAAGTTGTATATGTGACAGGAACATAAAAGAAAACAAAGCCAGGCATGCCTGCTGTTAAAACAGTCTGGCTGTGGCTTTCTCGATTGAGGCAGCCAGGATTCATATTAAATCTGCATTTTAAGCCTTGGGTTTCTGGTTCTCTTCCTAATTTTGAAAATGAATCATTCTGTGGCTAAGCACTCTGCTTTCTGCATCTTTATTTTCAACTCCATAACTGATCACATGAACTTGTCTCTGCAGTGGACAGTCAGTATCATGTTTTTATTAATTCCTTTCCTTCCAGAATCTCTTTCATACTTTTTCACTGAAAGTGACATCTGCTATATAATATCAATATACAATATGAATTTCAGCTTACATTAATATATGAGACAACACGTCTTTGCCATCAGGTAGGTCTGAACAAAACATCCTTGGCCTGGTGAAATTTGTTTGTCACATTAAACCACATAACCTTTTTGTAACCCTATTTGTACCTTTTATTAAAATTACAGAACAAAATGTAGCTGCCTGAACAAGCATGCTGAAGAAAATGACTAAACACCATCCAGGATAAAAACAGTAAATAAGGAAAAATAAGTTCAGTCATCGGAAAGAAAGCGGGATCCTTTTCTTTCCAAAATTAAAGTATTCTGATAATGTACAAGTAAACTTCGATGCGGTGCAATACTGACTGCATACTTTTAAACCTGAACATGCAAGTTGTCCTAAAAGTAATGGGCAAGAGGCAGGTGTAGTAATGGGAAAAGTGATTACTGTACATTTTTCCTTCAGAGGAAGGACACACTGGACATGAAAGAAGCTCTGATCAAATAAAATTATCTGTGGGAGCTTGTCACAGGAACCTTGTAAAGACCAGGCAGTTATTGAATAGAGAAGGACTGGCCTGGCCCAGGCTGGAATTCCAAGAGTTGATACTTACTATTTTCTCAGTGCTTTTATTTGTTATTTTATTATGTAGCAAATAACCTCTTTTAAACTCGCTCAGATAAATCTAGATTTCTTAAATATGGAATTTAATTAATTTGGATAAAGAAACAATTCCAATATTAACTTTAAACTGGAACTGAATCTGACTTTTCAGAGTCATCACTGCTTAAATGATTTTAAAGTACACTTTGCCTATAATTTGTTCTTTCACCTGCTGGTTTTGGATAACAAGCAAAATACTAAAGTAAAGAATACTTATTTACCATTTCCAGCTCTCTTAACACCTGTAAGGAGGAATAAGGTTGATATTTATACAGGAACTCAGGGAGATCTCAGTATGATGAACAAACTGCTGCAGTAATGATTGCTAACACTTAAAAACCAAGACAGAAACAAGTAAAAGAGTTAAGAACCCTCAGTAACAAAAAGAACGTTCTCATTAGGGAAGCCATTAGAAAATGGCACGTCCAGGATTGTTGCATTCACAGCTGCATGCTTAAAAAGCTAGTTATTGTTAATTCTCTCCCTGTTTTCCAAGGCTGTCTCAGGTCTCTCTAAAGAGGCAGTCCTTCACAGGATGCAAATTAGCAGGTTATTGCTTGCATCACAGAAACTTCTGTAGCTGAGTACTCCTTCATATCAGATGGCTTTGTCTCTAGGTGCTGAAATGAGGCATCAAGAATTAAATTGAGGCTTTACACAGACTGCAATAACAAAGACGAAGATTAAGAAAACAAAAGCAAGACCAGTGCTGTAAACACTGCAAACACTTCAGATCAAAATGATTGCCAGAATTTCTGCCGAACTTTAGTAAGTAAAAGTCTAGCCATCTTGTTAAACCAAAGGTATTAGAAGTATGGTCTCAAATAGCTTCAAAAGGCATGTACAGTTAAATGGTTTGGGACCATGTCATTTTGGCTCATTCCTTGATACATCTTTTTATCATCTACTTTGTTCCTTTTACATTGATATTGGATACTACCAAAAGAAAAATAAAATCATATTTTACGGCTTCAAAACTTTATAGAACTGAGAAGTATGATCTTCTGTGATTATTCTTAAGGAATTTCTTTTGACTTCTCTGGTAAGCTCACAGTACATGCCAACCTGAGCACAAAATATTGTTGTAAAATTTGGAGAAACGGCAAGTTTGTTAAACAATCACTTTTCAGCTTTAAAATCTCAATAACTTACTGGTCTCAGATTATCCATTGTTTAAATGCAGAGATTTTAATGAATTAAATACTAATACTACTACTACTAATAATAAATTCAAATTTTAGAGGCATAGAGAATTAAACCAAATGGCTGAATTGACTGACAATAGAAATGTGATTTTTCACTGATGAAAAAGAGTTTTTTCTTAATATTTTGGTTATTTTTCACAAAATGCTGTGCATAAAAGTATTTTCTCTTAGTATAATATTTTTGGGAAGTTAGGAGAAGACTAGCTCTTCATTAAGGATACCCTTCCATCTGAAGCTCATTGCTTCCTCGTTCAGTTAGGCTACTAAATGCCTCAATTGACTGTAGCTGAACTTAACAGTGATGTTGAATGCAGTACAACTTTTAAAAATTAATTTTCTCTCCTGACATTAAAAAACTTAAGTAGGACTAACATTTAGGATTATTCATACCAATAGATAATCATGATTTAAGCCTCTTATAAGAAGCAAAAATGTTGTTTAACTTAAAAGAAGCAATTCTGTAGACAAATTTTCCTGAAATTCCAGTAATATTTTAAAATTAGTATCTGGCAAAATATTTTCAAACACTGGCTAAATAGTTTGAAACGTATAAGCTATTTGAAGGAATTCATCAGGTATGAACTTCGCTTACAACATTAACTTGCTGCAGATGGCAAAAATGATACTGAATCTCATTGGTGCAAGTATGGGGCAGCATTTGACAACATAGCATGAAATTAGGCTGTGTCCCATGACAACATAAGTATTTTAAACTTTTCATGTTTTTTTACCAAGTCTCATCATGTAGCGTCCTCTGGGAATTTTATCTCTTAACACCACAGGGACAAGTGACCAAAAAATGGCATGTTGTAGTCTAGAGAATGAGAATAGTTAGAAAGATACTGGCTCAGCCATGCAAATTCTCTGCATTTAAGAAGACTGACCTTTGCGAAGCCTATCAATAATCAAGGACACAGCAGCAATGAAGAAAGAGGGAAATTAGAAGGGTAAAAATGGATTTTCAAGAAAAGAATTAAAGAGTTTTAAAACCAATACCCAGAAGCCATGAAAATACATTTTGAAGATGATTGTAATAGAACCAACAGATCTTCTAAATCCCTACAAAGCGGTGAGGGAAGATAAGAATACTGCTGAGAAGTTAAATGACTTTTTACATTAGTTTTTACTCAAGAATTTTTGGAAGATTACTATGAAACCTGCTGTTTTCTGATATATAACAATGTGATGCTACTAAAGCCCTACATGCTGCAAAAAGTTTTATATAACTTTATGCATAACAAAATAGATGGATGAAACCTCAACATTGTACCACCCCAATTTTTTCATTATTGCACAGAGAGGAGAAAAAAAAAAAAAGTCGTGCCTCATATGGCTAAGAAATAGAACTAATGATAATGAAGTTTATTATCTCTTTCAAGAAAGTTTTCTGGATCATTAACTTATCACCAAAAAAATTTGAATTTTTTCACAATTTATCTGAAGTATCTTCAGATTGTCATATTTTAAACAGGGGAAAAAAAGCTTTCTAAGCCAATCACTTGCTATGGTTACTAAAATTTAAAAACCCCAGGAACATAATTTCTTTAGACTCCTCAGGAAAGGATACTTAATATTTTCCTGAATGTGTGAGAGAAAGCAGGATCAAAAAACACCTAATACAGGGAAAAAAAAAAAAAAAAAAAAAAAGAAGTTTATGATAATACAGACTACTCTCATTATAGAAAAAGGGATAAAATGATTGACTGAACTTTCTCATTATAGCTTCACTTATTCTTACTACTGAGCTGGGAGAGAGGTCAATGAAACAGAAATCTGAGAAGTACAAGAAAGACTTTCTGTTATGCAGCTGTAAAGACAACCATGAAGAATTTAAGGGGGAGAAGATGACCTAGATTAATGGACACCAGAAAGACAAAATTCAGTATTGTCAATCACGCTGGAGGGAACTACCTGAAAAATGTGGGGTACAATGCAGCTGTCTAAATTAACCATATCTTAACTAACCAATGGAGCCCTAACCATCCTACAGTCTTCTTAGAGGTCATCATTAATGTGCTGCTGGAAACATAAGGAGCAATATGTTACATTGCAATATGTGACCACAACTTGAATTATGACAGAACGGACAGTGTAATACCTTTATAGAAATCAATATTTTTCCAGAATACTACCCACAACAAAGGTTAAAAAAGAGGATGTGAAAAGAAGTTGAAAAGCAGAAAGAATCAGCATAAAACAACAAATAGGTTTAGGTATGTATGTCACATCAAATTGAAAACCTTTCTTTTTTCTGTTATAATCAAGAATAAGAGACATTTTGTAAGTGAAAAAAAAAATAATATTAAAAAGTAAAACAATTTTTTATATATTATGAGCAAAATCATAAAATGCTTTGTTAATGGAAATAATTCACAGAAAAAAAGTTTAAAGTATAGGGAAAGTGTCAGTCAAGACTAATTAATGTTGTTATCAATTTTTAAAGGGATATTTTTTGTTACCTTCGTGTTTTAACTCAGGCTGTAGCAGTAAGAACAGAAGATGTCTTCAAATTACTCTGCCTCAGAGGTATTTTAAATTTCTCTCAAGTACCTTGATTTGGAGACATACATGACCTCTCATGGTCATTCCTACATTCTGACATTTCATTGCAGCATATAAATAAAAACTGATGGAGAGGAAAATCAGAAACAGGAGATAGAAAATACAGCAGAAATATATTTATGTTGAACAGTATCTGTCATTTTACTGAAGGAAAGGCAGTTTCTCTTTTACAGAGCAAGTGAAAGTTAGTGTCTTTTATCATGAGGAAGAGAGGACTTGAAGTGTGACAAATCATGTGTGAGAACAGAGCCGGAATTTATCAGGTTCATAAAGAAAAAATCAATTTAATTTTATATTATTTTTGACATTTAATTGTGGTAGACTCTTTATCACACATTTTTGTTTATGTCATTATTTCTCATAGCATTCAAACCTCATATATTCAAAAATAAACTTTAATGTACTAATTCCTAATCAAAAACTCCCTAACCTTCACTGTTGTTGTATAAGGAAAACACTCTTTGTATCCAAGAGCTTGTGACTACACTCCACCAATAGGAACCTTTTTTTCCAGATAAGAATTTTGAAAGTACAAATTCCTTCTTCTACATCCTGAGACTTTTTGTTTTAGTTAATATCTGAAAAGCCAATCTGAGATACAAACCTTTTGGAAAATTAAGCCTTTAAGGCACTCCTAAATTCTGAACCATACCAGTTTTGCGATTAGTTTTGCACTCACTTCTTCTTTAAGATCAATTTGCCCATATCTGCATGGATTGTTAAAAATCCACAGACTCAAAAATTCTCTGCAGAGCTAGAGCTGCAAGGCTTAATTATGCCATAGTATTTTCTTAAAAATATTAAGATGAATCAATTTTTTTTTCCATTTCAGTAATATATTAATCTAAGTTATTATAATAAATCATGTCAGTAAACAGTAGGTACTTAAAATTTATACACTTATAGTTAGTACACTAAATGAGTGATGTACACTAAATGATTGATTAAATAAGAAAAAGCAGTCTGGTCAAGAGCTTATTGTAGACCTTTCTATCTTGAATCAAAAATCACCACTGCTCTGCCTGCAATTTTCAAAATATTTCTATGAAATTTTCTATTTTCTAAATAGGGAAGCAAACATGCTGCTCTTATCACTTAATGATTCCTCAAAGTTGGAGGACAGAAATGTTTGTTTATCAGGCATTGGAAAGCACAGATAGTATGTAAAGAGGATCTGCGATCTCACACCTAAAGTACTGTACCTAGAAGAAATTAAAAGTATAATCTGAAAGTTTATCTCTAATTGTCATTTTCAAATATTCAGTATAAACATTTTATGTAGTCTACAGAAGATTACAGTCTTCTCCACTAGCACAGAAATGCATATGCTCACACCCACCAGTTCTCGGCTTTGTTGCAAACTGTGAATAGTTAAGCATTTGCTGTGATTTAGCTAATGTCCTTTTACCATATAAAATGCAATCCAATTCATTGTGTATGTGCTTGAAAGGGAAAGAGACACAAATGATTTGGTACTAAGCCTTTTTTCTTAATTTCATATTGCTAAAGCTGTCTCTGGAGAAATAAAGAGGCTTTTTTCTCTTATTTCTTATAATGGGATTCTAATGAGAACTTTAATTAGTATCATGAATTTTTTTCCTTACTTCTAGATTTTAAAGTAATCATGCAGTATTTCTCAGTCATGATTTTCTATTGTATCTCTATCATGTTATTTCTGTAAGATAATTTTCATAATACTGTTTTATTTCAGATTTTGTTAACCCATTTTATTGCCAGAGTAATTGGAATCAAAATAAGCAAGAATCATCAGATTCTTGTTAGTAGCTTGATTGTCAGTCACCAACTGGAATATTTTCTCAATTAGAGCTGTGTGTGAAGATTCTGGTAGAAAGGCTTTGTCTCTCTTCAGTGGTCATGAAGTGGTCACTGCAAGACAAGTTATTCCTCTTCCTTTTAGTTACTTCTTTATTTTTTACCCAAGGATAAGTATTTTTGAAAAATCCTTTTTAATATCTTTCCCACCTTGGTTTTGTTTTTTTCCTGTGGCATGTGCCATTTCTTTTGAGATTAAAACAAAACCTTTTCACCAGAGCACATCTTTCTGATACCAACCCTGCTTGACTTAACTTCTTGAGATTTATTAGAAAAACTCACTCTTCATGGACCTAGTAGTCCTGTAGATGCCAGACACTTTTTGACAGCCTGGAATACTATTCCATTCGTCCTGGAAGATATGAGGCTAGGTGTTATGAGATATGCAAAATCACCATTAAAAGCCTCTTTATTTTTGTTCTTATTTTTCTACAATACATTTTATAGTCATTAAAAAAAAAAAAAAAAAGCAATTACCAGTAAGGCCATGAAAAACAGTAGAGGGAAGCAGATTTTCTGGTGTTTTATTGCAATGTTAGAAATCCTGTGTACCATTTTCCACAGGGATGAAACAAATAAAAAATAAACTGAAGTTGGTAATTAGAGAAATTTAGCTGAAACTTGTTCAGCTTATTAAGCATTTAATTTTGTGTAGAAAGTGAGAAATCATTAGCACTTTTATTATCCTGAGTGTATAAAACCCTAACGCTTCTGGAAAGGAGGCTGCACAATTGTCTTTAAAAGATTTGGTATTCATGTGCTTTCCTGAAATGTTTATGCAGCCTAACTAAACCTATAGTTTGACTTCCACAATAAAGCTACTAATTGGTGACAGCAATTGCAGAAGTGGTTTAAAAAATCCTCAAGTTGTTCCTTGCTCTTCAGTAGAAAACAAGGCTTCTCTTTCCATTTTAAAGGTTGGACTGACTTGCTGTGAAAGGATTTTCTGGTAAAATTCTCTTTAATAGAAGAGCAGAGAGGATCAAATCTGGCATCCCCTAGTGAGAAGGACTTGCCCTTGCTAAGTCATGCCGCCATCCTCACTGCTGCCTTGGTCTCCCAAGGGACTTCATTGGTCTGCCTGCACACAACCAGCTGATGTGACCTGAGCACATCTGGGCTGGGCTGCTTGGAGTGGCTGCCTTCACATCAAGGTGGGAGAGCTTGTTGTCAGCCCTGCTATGCACACATCATACAGATCTCTTAGTTCCAAACTATAATTGGGAGAACAAAATAATTTTTGAAGTACAGAAGAACATTTAAATCAAAATAAAAATGTAATTTAAAGTGTTAAGTTCTAATTTAAATTATAGTCTGAGCTGTTTCAAGTAGATATATGTTTTGAGAGTGTAAGTGTATAAAGACTCCAGTTTTTGCTCTTGATAAAAAGCGTTTATCATGTGAACTGCAGAAAGGAGCAAGCTTGCTGTTAAATGTGTGCATTTCTCACCATTACTCGGCAACTCCCAGAGTCACACATCAATTCAACTGCTCCAATAGAAATAGCTCCCTTGTCTCCTGATGCAGAGTCTGGTATCCTATCCTAGAAGTCCAAACCCTCTCTGTTAATAAGGTGCCTACAGAAGTTTATTTCTTCAGATCAGAAGTTTGAACCTAGTCCAAGCTACTAATACCCTGAAGATACTAAATCCGACTGCATGGGTCAGTTCTACTCAAGTGTAGCTTTCGGTTCTCAGCAGAGTAAATGAAAGGAAAATTGGATGTGTTGCCATTTATAAAATATGACTAAACCGAGCTTATTTAGTGGTTTTCAGTAAAAAGTATTATCATAGTTGGCTCTTTTAAATGCATCAGCAGAAAGGAAAAGAATTTCAGGAATTCACAACTCTTTTGAGGAGCTAGATATCAGCAAAATAAAGTTGTCTCAGTGAGGCTGTGTTTTCACACTGCCTACCTTCTTCACCATGTACGGCCCCTCTTACCTAAGGCTGTCATAGAGTTGTCTTCAGTTAGCACACACATTTCACTTTATAAGGGAAAAATAAACAAAGGTAAAAGCTTTTCCTTCAGGCATTTCACTCTTTTGTTTAGAAGCAACCCTCAGCAATTATTTCCTGCTGCGGTTGTACTCATGGCGTTGCAAGTTTGCACCAGGAGCTGCACTTTGCAGCTTCAGCAGATTGTGACAGGTGCAGGTTTTCACAGAAGGATGTATTTGCACATGATAGCCACAAGTGCATCACTGCTTGCCATTGGAAAAACACTCAAAAGCATTGCTGGCACAATGAGGAAGGAACTTCAGAACACTGAAATAGTGATGGTGAAGCTGGGGAAAGACCATCGTACTGCCAGTTTGCAGTCGTTTTCCCTAATGAGTTTTCCAGTTTGTTAATTCAAAGTTTCAGTGTGCTTGGGTGCAAACTCTTCTTGTAAGGAGATTATTCCACCATTGAATGTACTTTGCAGTCAGAATTTAATCCTATTTTTCCTCTTTATAACCAGAAATTTTTTTTTTTCTCTTAACTGTCTTCTTTGTTATATTATTTAATCATACAATATACAACCATTCTTAGTGCCTCTGTAATTCTGCAAGAGAGTTTATTCTCAACTTAGGTGCATCATATCATACCTTTCTGCTAACAAATGGCTTATAACAGTGTAAAATGTCATTCACAGATCTCAAAAGTCATTATATGGACCCATTGATTTCAGAGAATTTTATGTGAATTAGACCCTTAGAGGGGTTGATTGTTCTGTCACAGAAATCATCTGCAAGACTGATGTTTGACAGGATCAAGCCAACAGACACATTATTTTGCTGCTCTACAGCCCAGTGCCTTTGCTGACAAAAATTGATTAATATATTTGAGGGTTTTTCATACTACCTTGCAATGTCATAGCTAATCTATGATCCATCTGATCTCTAAATCTCTTCCAGCATGCTTGCCTACTAAAATCACTTCTTTATTGACTATCTATTTGTTTGAATTATCTTCTTATGGATGTATTCGACTGAATTTGTCCAAGTTAAATTTTAATTTCCTTTTTCTTCCCTACTCTGAATTCTTCTTGGCATTTCTATTCCTTCATTGCTGCTCACCACCTTTTATAATGATAAGGAGCAGTATATTTTGGTGCTACTTTACAGAATATTCAACAAAAATCACAACCAATTATTATATAATAAAGTATTTTAATTTTTTAGCTCTTAGGAATAACTTTTAGGCTTTTGTGTGCTTTATGATATTCCATAATTCACTGACTTTTAACATTTCCCTCCTGAAGGAATCTGGTCTACTCGACAGGAAGCCCTAATTGGAGAAGAAGAATCTGCAGAGCTAAAAAAGCTGGTTCTAAGAGGAGTCAGATTTTACAATGAGAAAGTTGAAACATTGCGGGGGAAAAAGTCGCTCATTACCAGAAAAAAAGTCTGAATCCCAAAGGGTATGTATTTTCCCTGAAAAAAATGAATGTTGTCAGGAAAAAAACCTCTTAATTTATTATTAACAGCTAATATTAGCTTTCCTTAAAAGTGGTAGTGGGAACATAAACAAAATGTATTTATTTTCCAGAATGTTACTAAAATAAGAACTTTTCAGACTGTAGATAACATTATTATTATTCAAAAAGGTTAGATTATTAGTTTCCTTATATTTATTTTTATGCATTGTTATATACATACATGTATCTTCAAACACATACAATAAGACAACTTATAAGTCCTCCCTGGCACTAATGGTGTTATATGAGGTTAAGAAACAATAGAGTGCTTCCCAAAATTTTCAGCCTTATATTCTTATTTGGATGCCTGAGATTCCTGCTTAGATGCCTGGTGCCTGAATCTGATTTCAATTATTTTGTCTAATTTAGACATAGTTTGTTATGTGTTCTATTTATTCTTTATAAAAGCAGAAACTCCTGTTGTATTTATTTCAGAGTAATATAATATCATCAGAACATCTGTTTAAAGAGAAGAGGCATGTTAATTTTTTCCAAGCTTCATTTTTGGTGCTTGCTAGACAATATTAATATTCTAGGATTTACTGGACTAATGATTCTGTCTTGTCCATCCTAAAAGCCACAAGGCTTCCAGAAAATACTTTAGTATCTCCTACATTATGTTTTTAATTAGATCTTCTTATTCAAGAGTCTTCATTTCTTTTCTTTACACCAAATACTCAGTTTTGTGAAGAATAAAATACAATTCCTGTTACCAAAAACAGTTACTGCAGCAGGACATAAGGAATGTGAATCTTCATTACGTGTGTGTTATCTGGCCTTCGCTTTCATTCTAGCTCATTTGGTTTATCACTTGCTTTTTCTCCTACATCACAGGGGAAGAACATCTTTGAGATTGGGGCTGTCATTCACTATGGCCACTTTCCAGCACACTGGGGCCTGCCTTCATTTGAGACTTCTTGGCACTTCTGCATGTGCTCCCAGGGCTGCAATTTCAGAGTACCTGCATGAAGTGCTGGAATTAAGAGCTGAGGCAGACAGAGAAAGCAAAAATGTTTTAACCAGGATGAGGTCTGGAGCACCCAGAATTATGTTAGGAACTAAGGAAAACAAGGAGAGAAACGCAAGGAACTTGACACCAGAAAATTAGAAGCAGGCAAAACTGAAAAGATTAAAAGGGTGCAATTAATGGCTGGTGTCAAAAAGCTCAGCATCAGAGAGTTCTGTTCCTTCCATAAGGAAGAAACTGCACAAGAAGGTATCTACTGTAGTCTCAGTGAATTATAACCTGCATTTGCATGTGGTCTGTCTACTTTCTGGATGTATTAGTTGATAGTATAGTACCAATACCTATTAAAGGAAAGCAACAAAACAAAATAAAAAAAGTCATTCCACCAAAAAAACCAACCATGCCACTGCCCTGACACCACTCAAAAGTCAAAACAGCAAAAGTATCCTTCAGAAAACGGATCATCTAGAGTTTACAAGGCAAGAATTTTTAACCACCAAGGTGAAGTCAGGAAGATATTCAAGGTGTTATTGCTTTGGGTTTTCCAAAGAAAACCTTCCCATTCTCTGCATGAGTGGAATTTTTGCAGAGCTTGGAGCACCCTACTCCACCTCACATCATAATTTTTGTATGTGCAAGGCTGCAGAAGACCAGGATAAGGAGTGCTGGCAAAAATATTTTCTTCAAGGTAAGGACAGATCAAATGGATCCGTGTGCTGCCACTGCCAGCAGCACATGCTAGGAAGAGTACCTTACCAATAAAAACAAAATCTAATGTAAGACTGTTGTTATTTAATAATAAATAATATTTTCATCTGGATAGTCTGTCAGTTGCTCTACAAACATGCTCTCTTCTTTTTTCTCTATAGAAGGTTTTCTTTTCAACGGAGTTTTTGGGGCCTTTTAAGCCCTATCAGGCACCATTTCCAGTTTAACCACTGTGGATATTTTGTTATACTCCATTCCTACTGTGAAGGAAAAGAGAAATTTAACTAGAGAGATGAACTAATTAAATTAAGAAACTTTCATCATTAACATTTTTTCACAGGGCTGAGTAAACGGAATTATTATTGGAACAGACATTCCAGGCACGTTTATGCAATGATATAATAAGAGGACTGGTCTGGGGTTTTTTTTAACTGGTAGAAGATTTGCATTTACACATGTGCCCTCTCAGGGCAAGAAGACACACAATTCTCTGCTTCTAATGCTTCTAAATCCATAGCACTGCAGAATATACTGGGACTGCTACAAAGTTTTGTCAACACGGCTACCATATAAAAAAAAAAAAATCCAAAGAAAATAGTTAATCTCATTTGGAAAGAAGGCCCTTTTTTAGAATTTTTCTATATTTATCAAGCCCAAGATAATGAGCATTTTTCAAGATTTACATATCTAAAATTTAAGTCAAAACTTTCAACCTTCTTCTAACAGTGGAAAGAAGAAAAAGGCAATAATTTATATTGGTTTCCATTTAAGAAGAACTCTTTAAAATACATAGAAGATAATTATTTCTATTTTCTCTAGGCTTTCTGAAATCTTCTACTTCACATGACTATTTCTCAGTGAGCAACAGCAAGACTTTTCTCAATGCTTTATTGTATTCCAAGTGGTTGTTGGCTCTTTTCAAATGCTCTTCTTCTTATATTGTGCATAAGCTGCCTTCTGCAGAACAGTTGGTACAAAAGGGAACAGATCTGAAAAGACAGTTAATTGTACTCTGAACAGATCTATTAATTCTGACTGAATAGCCAAAGACCTCAGAAGTCTTGTACTTTAAATAGATGGTTTGTGAGATGTGTACTGGATATGTATATACCTAGGCATTCAGTGTCCTTTTTATAGACAAAGATCCTTAGTTATTACTTTAACACAAGCAAAGAGGATTAGATAAAATATTTAAAAAGTAATATAATAACTAATAATTCTAATAGGAGAAACATATGATGGAAAAATAGAAAAACATTCATTTGCATTATCTCTTTATTCTTTGGGTTTATATGAAATGGCCACTGAAAATTAGATTTTTGCTTCTTTATGCTGAATAGTAAGCTAAAGATTTATACATTTTATCTTAATCTGATTTGCAATTCTTGGTGTTTTAATTTTTATCTGTAATAAAAGCATTTAATTTATATTCTAATTTCATTATTCCAGGTTTTCAAATGTGATATTTCTGTTTCAGCATATATAAAAATACAGTAGGTGTTAGTTTATGTTCACATGTAAAATTTTGAAATATTTTCTATATATTTCTATGGATTATGTTTCAATCTCAGATTCAAACTGTGTTTCAAATGCCCCTCAAGCTATTTCTAAATCACTTTTGAATTATTGTTTAACAACTTTGTATTGAATCTGTATTTCTGATAGTTGTTAGTATAGGTATACTTTTCCAAAACAGCAATATCAGAGCTGTTGTTTTATTAATGTGAAAACACAGCTTTGGGCGTGGATTCAATATATTCAGTGGATTGTGTGTGATGCATTCCAAATATGAACAGTGTGCCATATGATTCCCAAGTACCTACATGCAAATCAGGAAATTAATCCTGATTTATTGGTACATGATTTTCGCAACTACCAGAGCAAACTCCATAAATGTTTTCAAAACAGAGGAAAGAATTAGGAGACAGGTAGGAACATCTAGAACTGAGTGGAATGAATAAGCACTGCACTGAAATACTTAACTGAATCAAATTACAACAGTTAGTGCAGGAAGCAGTCACCTTTCCAGCAGTTCTCTCTGGCAAATTCCCAAAATTAAGTATAGTCTTCAAGTTAACTGTACCACTGAGGAATGGTTCTAGGAGAAAATATGGTTCCAATGTCTTTAAAAACCACAGTTATCTTGAGTGAGCCTTTTTTTTTCCATTTGTCTTCTCTTGCCCACAGGAAGGAGTAACTTATTTTCCATTACCTGTGGAATGCTTTCCTTTTTTCTCCATTGTACTCCAGATTGTTTCTTGTAAAGCCATCTCCTTTTGGTCTCCAATTCTGCTGTTTGTACTGAAATTTAGAATATTGTCTCAACTGCTTAAAAAGGACTTTTAAATAGGGGACTGCGGTCCAGTTCTTGTTTTCCAGAGCAAAGGCTGGACTAAGAAAAACAATATTGTGAAAATAAACAAAAAATATTATTTCAACTTAGAATTGTTGTAATAAGATGGTGTAATAAGACCCAAATAAGGAAATGTAACAGATTTAAAATACTGTAAGTATTTTAATCTGGTCCATATATACAGTCCTATGGCTTTGCTTTGTTATTCCAAAACCTGCTGGAACTGTGATATTCCAGCAAATCATAGCTGGTATATGCACATAATACCTGGGAGAGTTCTGTTGAGAAGGAAGTGAATGAACTGGGAAGTGGAATCTTTGTAAATTATCTAGATTCATGACAGCAACTAGATTAATTGAACTTTCTGACTGCAAAGGCATTGACTATAGCTATTCAGTTAAAATTCTGATAACCAACAAGAACTGGAAAAAGAAAGTAATATGGTGAAAAGAACTTTTGAAATATTGATGTTAAAAGTAGAGTAGAGTTCTTTATGGAAAGAAAGACGTGTATATTATTAAATGAACAAAAGAGCTATCTTGCACAGAGCCCTGTATTTCAGCACTGAAGGGAAAACTGGCACATCAAATTTGTACAAAAAAAGGAAAGGGTTTATCAGCTTCCAAATGCATTATATAAAGATGATTGTTAGTGTTAAGAAAAACTACAGTAGTTGAAGGAAAAATTGTCTTAGCATAAAGAGCCTAAAAATGGCCAAGTTCAGCCAGATAAAGCATTCAGAGAAAATGAAAGTAGCAGAAGTCTGTTCAAACATTCAGTGCTTTCTTCTCCTTGTACGCGTATACAAGTATACTAAATTTTTATATGTTATTTGTGAGTTTTTAGTATTCAGTTGAATCATTGCTGCAAAAATTTCAAGTATTGCTGTAAATATTACTCTACAGAAAATGTCTCACCATTAGTTGCACACAGAAAAGCATATCACTTAATTGGGGAAAGGGAATTTAACTTTTATTTCTGATTTTCTGCAACACACAGGACCTGGGACATGAAGGCTATCTTCTACAATGGCCCAGTTAGAGCACTCACTTGTTAAGCAGGAGACACAGCTTTTCTTCCAGTGAGACAGTATCGTTATTGCACACAAAGTTGTCTATTCCTGAAATTAAATTATTCTCCTCAGCCTCTATAAAATTTAAGATACAGAACACATTCTTTAAGACAAGGATCAGAATACCTATCCCTCACATTTTCAACCCTAAGCACTGCAATGCTTCCTTCCACCAAAGCTTTTCTTACTATTCCAGCTAGTACAGAATATGGCTTGTGAACTAAGACATTTCCTCGGAAGTGGCAGGTCTGTATCTGGAATACCCAGAATAGAAGGGTTATGGACAAGCAAATTTCTTTCCGATGATTTCTTTTGTGTAGAATTACCACTATTTTATCTTCCTTCTTTAAAAAAAAAAAAAAAAATCCATCTGCAATTTCTTATACTTCAAACCTCAAACTATGGAACAAGCCTTGTCTCTGGCTGGCTGCCTGTTTGTGGTGAGCTGACCCTGACTGGCACAAGGTTTCCAAGAAACCTTTCTTTTCAGGTGGAGAAAATGTGATGGAAAGTTCATGGATCGAGATAAATCACTTACCAATCACCGTCTTAGGCAAAATGGGCTTGACCTGGGAGAAAGAGTTTTATTTATGGACAATTACTTGTAATAGACTAGAATAGTGAAAAATAAAATCACCTTCCTCTCACCCCTCTCTTCTTCTCAGATTCAACTTCACTTTGGATTTCTCTACCTCCTCCCCCTGCACGGCTCATTGAGATAGGAAATGAGGATTTTGACCGCAGTGCTTTCTCTGTGCTGCTCCCTCCTCCTCATGCTCTTCTCCTGCTCCAGCATGGGATTCCACCCACAGGACACGATGAAATTTTCCAAGTGCACTTCCCATTGGCTGCAGTTTTACACAAACTCTCCCTTCCACAGGGTACAGTCTCTCAGAACAGGTTGTTGCAGGTTCCCACAGAGTCACAAGACCTGCCAGCAAACTTACTCCAGAGTGGGCTTTTCTCTCCATGGGTCCACAGGTTCTGCCAGGACCCTGCTCCTGTGTGGGCTTCCCAAGGGGTCTCAGCCTTCTTCAGGCATCCACCTGCTACAGCATGGGGCCCTCAACAGTCTGCAGGTGGATCTCTGCTCTGCTGTGAACTTTCATGGGCCATAGGTGGATGTCCTGCTGCACCATGGGCTGCCCCATGGGAATCCCAGCTCTAGCATCTGGAGCATCTCCTGCCCCTCCTTCTCCACTGACCTTAGTGTCTTCAGGGCTGTTTCTCTCTCATATTCCCACTCCTCTCACAGGTGCTGCACAGTGATTTTTACCCTTTCTCAAATATACTATCTCAGACATTACAAGTAATGTGTGACTATTACTTCTTGGCTCTACTTTGGCCAGTGGTGAGTCTGTCTCTGAGGCAGCTGAAGCTGTTTCTGTCTGGATGGTGCCAGCTTCTGGTGTCACGGAAGCCACTCTTTCACCTCCTCTACTATCAAAACCTTGCCATGCAAACCCAATATATAGTTAAAATAACTACTGTAAGGACTGTTCTTAAATACTAGCACTTTCTTGAACTTGGGTGTTGTAAGTTCTTGTGTTCAGACTGGGACAATACTATTTTAGAGCAGATTTACAGATTCATGAAGAATTTCTTTAATAGAAAAAGGCAGAAACACCTAGGAGAGTATAGTGACTTCAAAACAAGGAACTATAGTGTGATTGTAATCAGGTGATTTCTCTTAAAAAATATTTTATTTTAAAGTAACCATTACAGTAAAGGAACTAGTCAAAACAACAATCAATGAAATCTGAAATTCCAGGGCAAAGAAAGAAGACAGAAAACTGCATTTCCTTACTGATGTCTTTCCTTGTGTTTGTTTCCCCTTCTTCTTTCCCTTTCTCTTTTCTTTCTTAACTCTAGCTCTGATGTCCCTCCTGTTTTATCCTGCATATAAATATTTCTGTTTATAATAGAACCTTTCTTTGTCTTTTTCTTCACATTCAAGTCTTTTTCAACCAACCACTGGTGCTCTGCAAAATGCTCCAAGCTTGAGGGACAGTAACAATAATTTGGGCATCTCCCCTCAAGTAACTTCTCCACAGACACATAGGTCAGGGTCCTCTTCATGCTTCTCAGCAATATGGTATTTATTGAATATATTTTCTGTGTCATATAGATAGAAAAAGAGAGATGATCTCAACATAAAGGTGATTGAAAAGTACCCAGGGTGATTAAGGCTCAGTAGTGCTTGAATGTTTCCAAGCAGCTCTGACCCATAAAGGAGAGCTGGTCCTTCACAACTTCATGGAAGGAATATGACTTTATTAGCTGGTGAAATTTGTAAAACACAGTACATACTTATCTAGGCTGGTACTGATTTCAATAGCTAGCTGGATGTAAAAAGGAAATGATAAAATCATGTAAAGATAGACTCTGAAAACAAAGGCATTCCTATTTTCAAGGATGAGTGGCTCATAATAAAGAGTTATATAGGAACCTACCAAACCAAAATTTGTAGAGGTCAGTGGAGTATGAATAGAAACTTGGAGGGGAGAGCAAGGACAGAACTGGATCCAATATTTTCAGAGGGAAAAAAAAAAAATGGATGAAGGCTTTTCCTATCAACTCATCAAAATAATATCAAAAGCCATAGGGAAGGGAAGTTCAGGGAAGGGAAGGGAAGTTCAGGGAAGTTCAGGGAAGTTCAGGGAAGGGAAGTTCAGGGAAGTTCAGGGAAGGGAAGTTCAGGGAAGTTCAGGGAAGGGAAGTTCAGGGAAGTTCAGGGAAG
>VYXF01006616.1:1258415-1302535 GCA_013397295.1 Polioptila caerulea
GGAAGGGAAGGGAAGGGAAGGGAAGGGAAGGGAAGGGAAGGGAAGTTGTTTTACTTAATATATATAAGAGGAATTAGAGGAAATAATATCATTTAAATCCTAGATAGAAAAGACTTTCTGATCCATCTGTTTTCTTTTAAACACATTGACATCACAAATGACATTCAAAGAGCAAAGGTTGCCCACAGTCTTTGGGCACTTCATTATCACTTCATTATTGGCAGAACTTTACTTTTGCTTTTACCTTTTTAGCTAAATAAGAATTTAGGAAGTGTTAAATAGCAGGATTTATTGTATCAAGGACCAAAAAGGGGAACTGTACTTCTTCCAGTATTTGTTTTCATTTGTGTTTCTTGGCTTTGTAGTGCTTTCTAATGTTTCTTTCTTTTGAATAGTTTTCTCAATACAAATATGTACTTTCATCTTTACCAGACTGTTCAGAAATAAACATGAGATACAGCACTTTGTACCTGGGATGCTACAAACCCAGAATATGTTTTCCAGAATGTTTATTAAGGAAGTTATTTGCTTTAGTTGCATCAAAAAATATAGAAAGCATAAAAAAAAAAAAAAAAATCTGAGTCTTGCTGTATGCAGAAGATGCACAGCCTGCCTTGTCTGTGGCTGTGATGGAATACATTGCAGAATATTTGCGTTATCAAGGAACTAAACAATACCTGAGAGAGTCCCTGCATGCCATGGCATGCATTTTTAATGGAGCTCATTCCAGCCTGGGGGCAGTTTACCTCAAAACCATGATTATGTGTGAACAAATCTGTTTACTAGTATAATAGGGGTGAAAGTATGTTTGGATAACGTTATCAAGTGTTAGGGGGCTCTCCAAATTTTCTGATTGACTGATTTGTTACCATCATTTTCTCTGGCACTGAATTTAAATCATCAGAGGTTAGCTGATATGGAACACAACATGGACCTACCTTCTGTTCTTAAAGCAAATGACTATTCTGATCCAAGAAAGGTTGATTTACTTGTCAGTATCTCTAGATTAGATGCTGCAGCACCTATAATACACTTGCTTTTCTACTGCAAAATTGTAGTGTTCCATTTGTCTTCCCCAGGTGGTCAAAACTGCTGTGGCATACAGCATTGATTATTTTTTATTTCAAATGTCTCATCTTAAGCTGACTGACATCACACTCCAAGGGCATGGAAAACTAACGTATGTTCTCTGCTGCTTCAAAACCAAACCACTGGGATTAAACACTGCTGTTAATATTCTGACATTTAAAGCTTAGATTTCTCCTTCTTGTGTGAGAAGAAAGCAGGTGGAGGGACTGCATGCATTTTCTGATTAATATAATCTGGGCTTGAGGAAGGTTTGCCTTAATACACATTTAGTACAAGTCAGAAACAAAGCTATTGTTAATTCCCTTCAGATTCTCTTACTATGGCAACCCAGCAAGATAAAGATGAAAATAATTCACTATCTTCTGCTGTTCCTCTCAAGTCTGTATGCAGTCACTTCTGAATGCTTTTAATTAAAGCATTTGACATTAAAATGCATTTAAAAGCATTAAAGATTTTTGAAAACTTGGTGCAAAAAAATCATAAAATGAGATTGTAAAAATTACTGCTGATGTAAAAGGTAAAAAGCAGGTTTTACCTCTCCTCTCCCTTTTCTGTCAGTCCCTTTTCACTCCTGCTGACCATTTCATTAATATTTTGGTGTTTAGTATGTTGGTTACAGTAACTAAGTGTTAATTTGTTCCTTGGCATATTACACTGCGATGAACCTGATTAATTAAAACAGGAAGCACCATCCCTGAAGCACCATGGCTGGTGCATTGGTGTTGATGCCTGGGGTTTTGTGTGTAATGAGACTCCTAGCTGCAGGCAAAGGGAGACCGCACACTTCCCCACCTCTGGCATGGAACAGAATTAAGCATTAACTCTGTAGCAGACCCCTGCTTATCAGCAACCTTGCTATTACTATACCAACCCTGATGTGCATAAGCAATATTTTCATCCACTTCCCAAGAGATTTATCTAGCTGTTGAAGTAGAAAATGAATATTTTACAGTTCACTTGTCTGATCAATTACCTACAAGCTGCTGCAGTATTTTATAGCCAGTGGGAGAGCTGTGTAGGTGATGATAGAGAAATCTGGAGGGAATCTGTTAGCCAACTACAAAAAGGGGACTAAAACTGTGAATGAGCCATCAGTAAAAATCCTTTTGTTCATAAGGATCTAGCCAGAAATTACAGTGTAACCAATTAAAGTACATAAATGATAATCATGAGAATGTGAATTCCAGAGGTGAAGAAATTTGATTGCTTGATTGGAGGATAATGGAGTGCAGAGATGATTCAAAGCCAAACTCTTCTCATTGAAACATCTCCCTCAGTACTTTATTTACCATTTTTGTCTTTTAGGTAATTGGAAGAAATACTTTCCTAGAGACACTTTGGAAATTAAATTAACTAACTCAAAGTTAAATTGCGTACACTTTTTAGGCAAGGTATTACAGATCATAATACAGAAAGTTTCAACAACCTAAGCTCCCAGAGGTTTATTTTAATAGAAAAACTTTGTGTTGGCAATTCATTTCAAGAACATTACATATGACATCTTGAATAAGTTAGTGAAAACTCACTTATCTGATTGCATGTGAATTATGTTTTCTCTCTAAAAACCTGTAAGGAATATTAGTCTGTATTTTACAGAATGAACAGTGACAAGTTCAAATCCTTATTTAAAATTGGTGAAAGCATAAAGAAGCAACCTGGAAGAGTCACAAGGTATTTTGTGTTTGGCTGTTTAAAATTCCTACTGTTTAGTCCAAGAGCTTTAAACATATCTTCATTCTTTAATTTACAGACAACTCTGTGAGAGAGATAAGTTTGTATTTGTAACAAGAAAATCAAATCTGATTTGTTTAGTGATAACAACAAATATCACTTAGACTGAAATGACTTTCAGGCCTTCAAATCTAAAAGAAAAATAAATCTGGGATCAGTTGAAATTCAGATATGGCATTGGAAGTCTAGCCTTTTTTTCCTTTATTCTACAACATCATCAAAAAGTAAACACTGTAAATATATGTTTCTGCCTGAATACAGATTTTTTGCCTTATATTATACACTTGATTAACTGCAGCTTCTTTTAGTTTATATGGTGCTTTTGTGTTTTAGGAAAATGTGTCTTCCCTATTGCAAGCTTTTGATTAAGCTTTTTTTATTGAGCCTTTATCAGTGTTTATTAAATATAGAAAACCAGACTGAAGAATGGAGTTTTTTTCTATAATAAGTTGTTTCCTAACTAGCCTTTGAGCTGGAAGTATTCAAAATACAGAAAAAATTATCACTTTTTATACGTATAAAAATAATTTAATGTCCAAAGAAGTGCAGTTATTAAAACTGTCTTTCACTGTTTTTACTCTCAAAACTTTACTTACATCACTACAATGGCAGAGATTTTATCCAAAGGGAAGAAAAAATAATCTTCTATGTGTCTAATTAAGATATCTTGTATTAACTTCACCAAGTCTCCAAAGACTTCATAAATGACTGTTAATGTGTTGGCCCAAACTCTCAGCATAATCCACCACCAAAGTTTAGAACTTCTTTCAAAGGTACATTATTTTTGATGCAAAGCAGCTGGGACAAGACAAGACATTCTTCATGTACTACCTATGTTTTCTTGTAGGGCAACTGATCTCTCAGTGTTTAAGTTGCATTACATGTTTTAGGCTAATACCAGTAACAATCCTAGAATAGCAATTATTTGAATACTGGCTAAAACCTTGTTTTGAAAATTTTAGTGAAATTTTATCTTTAATTGTATTATTTGTATAACCATCAATTACCCAGACAGGGGCTTGCAAGAGTCAACAGGAATGCAGTTGCCTAGTTAAATTTATGGTGTTACTTGATTTATTCTTATTCTACAACTCTATTTTGTGCTGATTTTATTGGAAAAGTGTGACATATTATAAACAACTTTCCCTATGAGATTTAGTCTTTCAAAGTCCTCCTTTATCTGCAAGGTAGAGATCAAAACTCAGTAGTGTCACAGATGGCTTTACCAGTCTGCCACTTTACAGATCTTTTCAGCACTGGGTTTTGTAAATTTACTTGGCTTCAGTCATATCTTATAAAATTCCTTACCCCTTTAAACATGTTTTCTTGTGCGTGCTCTGAAAATGGTGAATTTGGGCAACTATACTTATCCTTCCTGCCCAAGCTCCACACATTTAAGGAAAAAGATCTTGAAAGAGAATCATAGAAACTTAGAACGGCCTGGATTGGAAGGAACCTTTAAGCTCATCTTCCAAGCCCTCTGCTATGAGCAGGGATACCTACTAGACCAGGCTGGTGAGGGCTTCACCCATCCTAACCTTAAACATTTCCAGGGATGGGGCACACACAACTTCTCTGGGCAGCTTGTTCTGGTGACTCGCAGTAAAAATTTTCATCTTACTATCTAATTTAAATCTTTTTTTTAGCTTGAGTCCATCCCCCCTTGTCTGGTCACCACATGTTCTTGCAATAGTATCTCAGTTTTTCCTTCAGGCTCCCTTCTAGTACAGGAAGGCCTTAATTAGGTCACCCCAATTTCTGGGCTGAACAAACCCAATTCTCTCAGCCTTTCCTTGTAGGAGAGGTGCTCCATCACTCCAATCATTTTTATGACACTCTTCTGGAACTCACTCCATGAACTGGTCATGGCAAGTGGAAAACAGCCTTCATCTGACATTGTACAAAAATCTTCTGAGATGGCCACAGAGCACAGTAGACTCCAGGTTCATGTCATGTAACACCCACAAGAGGCACAGTCCCAAATAACAGTGAGCCCAGTGAGGGAGGACATGCCCCACTCACCTCCTCCAGATGAGCCACAAAGAAGTCAGGAACTCAGCTGGCCGGGACAGGAGGGTTGCAGACAAGAAGGACCATGGATCCATTCTGCTGTTGGAAGCAGGACACCTCAATTTATGATTCTTTTTACCAGGCCTGCTGTTGTTTTTTCTGCAGTGAAATTTCAATGTAAAATGCACAGAAATTCCAGCATGGAGCACAAGGCCAAGCTCGCCCTGAGGACCAATTCCAGACAAACTACACTGCTAAATTGAGAAGGTAGAGTCTAGTCCCAAATTTCATCATCTCTAATTCTAACCATAGTGCTTTGAAAAGCTCCCATACCAGGCAAGAACTAGTTAACACTGTCCCCTTGGGAGTTAACAGTGTCCAATTGGGCCAAAAACAAGAAAAAACTCCTATCTCCTACATTTCAGAAAGAAACACATTTTATACTTTTAGATGTAAATTGTACTTCATATGTAGATAGTAAAGTGTTTCCAAATTGGATTCCTTTGAAGTGTTAGCCATCTGGGAAAAAAATGAGATGAAAGGACATACTTTCATCTGGGATACTCAATATCACAGAGGAAGTCAGTGGAATAGGACAATAAAATAAACTTACCAAAAAAAGAAAAAAAAAAAAAAGACAGAGACAGACAGAGACTCTTAGAACCAGTCAATTATACTTCTAACCTGATAGATAAAATAGGAGAAAAATAGCTTATTTCAGGGTTGGATGGAGACTGAAAGTTACAACCTTTACATAGATTTAAAGAATATTTTGCTATATTTATTTTAATATTCAGTACAAAAAAGATCTGAAGCTATTTTTTGTTTTTGGAAAAATCTTCATTTAAAGATATAGCGCATCAAAGAACTTTACTATGTTGTTATTGTGCCACTAATACAACATTGCTACTTTATGCTAATTTTTCAGACTAGCATCAGTCTAGACTAGCGGCTAATCTCATGAAAGTGGATAGTTCTGCAGACAAGCCACAAATACATTGCAAATTGACATGACTGTCATTACCAGGGTTCACTTGGCTGGTGCTTTGTGTGTAATCTGCAAAAGCAGCTGCTTCTGCACTGTGTGTTATAGAAGGAAACTTTGGCATAAGTCCTGAACCTTGTGGTTTCTTCCATTTTAGAGAGAACATGGAGCCCAGAGTTTCACAGAAAACGGTTTTTCCTGGCAAAAAAAAATCCATGCCAACATACAGGGTGAAGGAAAATCTATTTACCTCCTTTACCAGAAGTAAAAACTTAGCAAAAAGATCTATGTATAAATTATTTGGGAGAAAATGAAGTAGGCAACATCAGTAGCATCTGTACAGACATCTATGAGCAAATAAACACTATAAATGAAGTAAATAAACAATGTTTATTCAGTATTGCAATAGAGCTTCAAGGAGCACACAGTGGAATTAACAATATTTTGAAAATAAACACCATTTTCACATGATGGATTGAAATTATGTAACTTCTTGCTACAGGCTGTTGTAAAGGTGAATTAGACAAATTTAGCTGAATCAAATTCATGCAAGATAGGTGCTATCAATAGCTATTACACACAGTGACTTGGATGCAACTAAAGGACCAAGAGATCCTTAAAATACATACAAATTGAATAATATTCTCTGAAAATGATCCTACTTTATCCTGCCTCTGCTTCTTTAGCATACCCTATTGGCCTCCACTGGAGATGAGATTCTGGAAGAAAGGTTTTTGATTAAACTTGTTCTGGCAAGGTTTTTTTGTTTTGTTTTGTTTTGTTTTTTTTAAGAGAAATGTAGTGAAAAATATCTATTTTTTCTCTAGGGTATTTCCAGAACTGCTGTTTTAAGCACACCTTTATTTCAGCATAGTTCTGAACCTCTAGTAGAAGAGCCAGTTTTCAAAGTTAATCCATTGTGTGTTTTCCTTCAGATTAAAAAATGCTAATATCATATTCACTTGAACTATAAAAGAGAAAATAGAAATATTCTGCAGGTGTGATATATTAAAAATTAATTTCCAGACAGTTTTTTTTATTTCACTACAGATAGTCTTTGGACCAAAGATATTACATGGTGGTAATTTGTAGAGATGCTCCAACTATGGCTAAAGCACTATTTTACTTACTTGGGTTCCAATTTTATGGTTTTCAACCTCCTCACCTCCTACCTGCAACATTCTCAGGGCTTCCATGATTCTCATTTCTACAGCAGAAGGCTTATT
Organism: Polioptila caerulea; assembly: GCA_013397295.1. Taxonomy (NCBI): domain Eukaryota; kingdom Metazoa; phylum Chordata; class Aves; order Passeriformes; family Certhiidae; genus Polioptila; species Polioptila caerulea. The sequence continues at coordinate 1,265,457 of VYXF01006616.1, forward strand.
ATGATGATAATAATTTTTATGCATTTGGCATTAAAACAGTGGCATATAATATAAAATTACTTTATCTGGAGAAAGGAGTTTTGCAACAATTGCCATGATTGTGTGCATTCACCATACATCATCCATCCTGGTAAGTTCATACAAAGAAAAGGAGCATCCCTTTACCTGTTCCCAGTATCCTAAGAATAACATGAAGATTAGTTCCAAGGTTAATCCTTGATCCTGTCCATCAAATCTTGGTGGTTAATCCACCATCCTGTCCAAAACCTTAAAAAATACACACACAAAAAAACTCTTATTTATTCTAACTTCTGACAATTCATTACTTTGCTTATACTGTAACAGAAAAAAATTAAAAATACAAGTATTATAAAATATAATATATCTTCTCATAAAGACAAGCTTGCCTTAATATTGTTTTTTTTATTTTGGATAATTCAATGGAACTGAGGTTGCATGCTCATACCTGTTCTAGATTAGGGATGAATGGATTTTTATTTTGTAGCCCACAGCGTCAGCATTAAAAATAATCCGAGGGTCATAGAATCATTTAGGTTAGAAAAGATCTTCAAAATCATTGAGTCCAACTCTAAATCCACCACTACCAAGTCGACCACTAAACCATGTTCCAAAGTGTCACATCTACACGTCTTTGAAACACCTCCAGGGATTTCAAACCCCTTCCACTGGGCAGCCTATTCCAATGCCTAGCCACGTTTTCAGTGAAGAAAATTTTCTTAATATCCAGCTGAAATCTCCCATGGATTAAGTGGAGGCCATTTCATTCATCTTGTCCCTTGTTACCAGGGAGAACAGACAGACCCCATCTCTTTGCAGCCCCCTTTCAGACAGTTGTAGAGAACAATAACTTCTCCTGTGAAACTCCTTTTCTACAGTCTACACAATCCCAGTTCCCCCAACTGCTTCTCATAAAACTTGTGTTCTAGGCCCTTCACCAGAACTTCACATTCAGTTTCATAATCATATAACCTTATTTTTTAAGCAAAATATAACCTATAGTGACCACACTTATCTCAGTAAAAAAAATTAACCTTCCTCATTCACCCAAGCTGTCCTGGTATAGTTAGAATTTTGACTAGATATTGATCACCGTTGCTAGAGAAGCACAAGCTGATATGGCACAGCCACCCGGAAGTTACAACAAAGCTATTTTCAACCTTTCTTCTCACTATGAATTCATACACACAATACTCACTTCCACTTTTGATCAATTTTTGTGCTAAAAGATTACCTCAGCATCCCAGATGTATGCAGACATATATTCTCAAAAACAGTCATATTTCAAGTAGCAGAGGCAAATCTTCAGTTTGAGCTTGGGAAGAATATCATCTTCCAGGCAAATATGAAATCAGTGACTTAACTTTTTTTTAAGCAAGGCTTACATCACACTGAACAAATATTTTTAGACATTGACTTTTTTGACCTTTCAGGTTCTCTTTGGAGTATACTTAGAACAACCAATTTAGTACAGCCCAACATTGATCAAAATTTAACTTTTATTCAATGAATTTAGATTTTTTTCACTAAATATGAATTATATTAAAGTAGTGTGCTATATTAACCAAGCTATTGTAACAATTGACATGCTTCATAAGATATAAATATTTTAGTCCAGTAGCTTGACCTAGGTAGTACCATGATACTTCTACTGCAGCTGTTATTTGTTATGTGTTACCATAGACAATTATGTCATTGAGCTTTCTAGAGATGTAGAAAATGGAAAAGTCTTCAATTAATATCTACAGAAACTTATAATTAAATATTTTTGCACATTGAAATTCTACTGCTGGAGATATATCTGTGAAAATTAATACAAAATTAGACACACGGTATAATGATAAGACAGTATTCAGTTTATTTAGAACGCCAAAGTCATGTGCTGTGCAAAGGGATCCATGAGACAAGTTAGACCTTAGACTAAGCAATGTATATTCTGACACTAAGTACACTGATTATTGACAGTTGTGTGAAACTTGTCCTGCTACTTGCTTTTCTTTTGTTACTCTGCTCTCTGTCCATCATTTCTACTTAAATTGTAAGAAATTCATATCTGATACTTTGTTCCACAACACATTTTGCACATTTACTTGCACAGAGAAGCTTTCATCTCTCCAGGCACTCTATCGGAGAGTCCAACATATCTAAGAAGACTAAGAGAAGCCCAAAATTTTTGGTCAGATAAATGTATCCCTAAAATACAAAAATCTGTATTTAACCAAACCAAACCAATAGTTTCAAAAGCTCTGAAGCTCATCAGAGTCAGCAAATACCTCAACACCTCTGAAGGCTTAAATATGGGCACAGTTCCATGCATACTTTTTCTTCATTACAGAAAATATGGGGTTTTTATTGGCTGGCTCTGTCCACATTCCAAAATTGCATATGATATGAGAATTCATAAGGTATCACCTTGCTCATTACATCTCAAACTTTTCTTTTGCTTGCTCTAAAGTCTTTTGCATTATGAATGAATGCCCTTTGGACTGAATTCATCCCCTGTTTTCTGTCAGGAATTATTACCTCATCCTGGCTGTTATCCCAGGAGAAGGGCTTGATGACATTGCTGAGAATGCCTTCTCTATCAGTCTGAGCTTTGCTCTCACAGTTATTTCAACCACTTTTATGGCAACCACTGCAATCATTAGTTAAATCTGTTGAGACACCTCCCACCCAATCCCAATGGACTGTGATGGTTTCAGTGTCTTAGGGAAAAGCCTCTGCTCCATAATTTCCACAGAGGCCAAATCTTTGAGATGACATTAGCTACTTTTATAAAGGGGAAAGGATACATCCAAACTACATTTTACAACTTCTTTATGGATCATAATCTCCCAGTTATAATGATGCACCTATGCATGTGTATCAGGGCATATACTAGTTGTCTTTAAGTCCAAAGCTTAGATGGTACCTAAGAAGAAAAATGTTGAGCAGAGGCACTCTGGCTTTAAGTCTGTCCCTGGGCCGGGACAAAGGGATGCTGAAGGTTAAAGCAAACAAGCATGTTCCTGAAAAATAAAATCACAGTAGTTATAGAAAGGGGAAATAGGGAATGATTGTTAAATGTTATGAGAACTACACAACATGAAATGTCAAGTGGCAAATTAAAAATAAAAAGAACGAAGCTTTTCACAGAAGAAAAGTTTTTCACATCTTCATAATTAGACTTTGAAATCTCCTACTACGGAAGAATATTAATGTTAAAGTATAATAAGCATTCAGAAAGCAAGCAAAATCATGCAATAAAAATCTATGAAAGGTCATTAAAATTATGAAAAAAACCAAAACAAGATTTCAACAAAATTGTGGAGACTAGGAGAGTTTCATAGTAAAGCATTCTTACACTGTACTTCTAAAATGCTATTTCTAGGTCCCTCTTGGAAACATAATTCTTGACTACATAGACCCTTGTTTTACAGGACTATATCCTATTTTAGGTAGAGTATTATAACTTTTGGGAACCTCAGAAAACTGGCTTTCCATCACTCAGTATCTGCAGAGCAAAAATTCCATTTTTGCTGTTAGTGCAAAGTACATTATGGTTTGTGACAGATCAGGTGGAAAGGTAATGATACAGGACTGGAAGTATACACATCTCGTAACACTTCCACTCTGCTCCTGATACTTGCCCTCTGCTATCATGTATTGTCATATAGATCAGTAAAGTGAAGAGAGGAATATTAGATCATTTCCTCAATGTTGCTGAATGTTTCTTTTTCCTTCAATATCATTTTGATTACAGAAAATTAATGGAGGAATCTCCAAGAATTTGGCTCACTGCACAAAATGATATGTAGGCCAATCACCTATTGACCCACAAATGAAACACTTGGAAAAATGGTGATTGCAAACAGTGAAAGCTGTGATATTCTCAGCCATATTTATTCCTAGGGTCTAAAAAGATTTAAAAATAACTGGAGAAAGGAAAGATGGAGAAATAATAATGAAAGAAATGTGAACTATATTTATCTTCAGAATCGAGTTTCAAAATTATTAGCAATGATAATATGTAACCTATGATATTCAGAGAATGATATAATCATAGAAGGGTCTCAGGTTGGTCAAGCATTACTTCTTCATGGTGAATTCATGCCGACTACTCACATTCACTTTCTTGTCTTTCATGTGTCTAGAAATGGTTTCTGGGATTAGTTGTTCCATCATCTTTCCAGGGACTGACATGAGGCTTACAAAGTCATAGTTCTCTGGATCTTCCTTCTTGCTCTTTTTGAAGAGAGGAGCAAGATTTGCTTCTTCCAGTCCTGAGGCACCTATCCCAGTCCCTGAAGATTATTGAGAGCAACCATAGAATGACCTCAGCCAGCTCCCTCAGTACTTATGGATTATCTTTGTAAAACCTTTTCCATGAAGGAAATGCAAACCATGTCATGTCCCAGTAATTTGTTCTTGCAGCCTGTAGGGTAGCCATCTTCTGCAATTCCAAAAATTATAAAAAATAATGCAACATCCTTGGTTAGCCTAAAAACACATAGTGATAAGTGGAGCTATAAATATTCTGAAACTGCATAAACTAATTCGCTCTGACTTTGGAGCTCATGGAAAAGCTTGAGATTCTTGATCAATATTTGCAGGTGGGTTTTGGGAAAGATGACATTTACTTAGCAACAGTAGAGACTTTATACTGTATACTTTACCTATTGAAAGTACTTGTAACTGTACAATGGTGTTTGCCCTTACAATAATTTCAATATAATGTTGACCATAGAAAATGAGAAAAGCAAGTAGAGAAGATAGTCATACAGTTATAATTCCAGTACATTACACTCACAGTATGAGAATGAAAACAGACTAATATTTCTGTAGCACCCTTATTTAACTTCTTAGTCTGTTCCTCATGTTTTTACTGCTTCATTTCTTTTCCAATATGATAATTTATGAATTTTATTTTAAAATTTAAAAGAGAACAGATTTTAAAGTCATATTTCTGGAGCATATGATTTTATTAATGCATACTTTGTTTGTAATTTCACCTGTAATTAATAGGAACTACAGGACAGAGTGCAAAATATATCAGCCCCTTTCTAAATTGTATTATACATAACAAATGTAATTTAAAATTTTGCACCTAGCTTTGAAATGCTTCTCAAATATCCAGTTATTAAAAACTGCTCTACTTAATTGGGAATGAGAATAAAAATGGAGATTTTATCCCAGTTATTACTCTTCTCTTTAACAAAGTTTGTGGATGAGAAATTTAATAATCTTCATGCTACTCCAGCAGCAATATTATTGAAGGAAAATTGCTTTTCCTATGAAAACTTCTTCCAGTACTCTATTCTTTCTGCAGGGTTGTGAAAACTTTGGAGATCTTCCGGTATAGTGTATACATGCATAACTCATATGTCTGTTGGTGGATCTTGTTTTACCCATTTTAAAATAACCCTTTTCAAAAGCTTTAGTATTTGTCTTTAAAAGAAGAATTCATGGGATAACAAGGTGACATCATCCCACATTGTCAGGGATATTCAGCTGCAGAGAAATTAAGATTCTGACCCAGAAAAGGGACTGAGTCATACTCAGAAGTGTTAGGCACTGTAAAACCTAAAAGTGCTGAGTATACATTTACAGATTATGAGGGAAATCTAGTTTTCAAACAACAAAGAAAAACTAACATTTCTGTGTCTTAACTGTCCACTAGAAATTACTTGCTCTCTTTCTTATTTATGCTACTGAGTAATGTGTTAGAGGAGGATCCAACATGAAGTTTCATGCTGGCATCCACTTGTTGAGTAACACTTCTGTTGTGAAAGGCAGAAGAGAAGGGAAGGAAGCAGAGCATGTTTTGCCCAATAATCTTGCAGTTCAGGCATTCGTGCAATATAGGAGAGTCCTCAGTTAACTTCCTTTTCTCTACCTCCCAAAAGGCAGTCCTCATCAAACATCAGTAAATCAATTTTGGAGTTAAAGGCACGACATAATATAGAACAGCCCAGCTTGGAAGGGATCTCAAAAGATTATCTGGTCCAACCTTTTGTAGGAAAGAGAGCTTAGATGACTTTATCTAGCATGCTGTCCAGTAATTTGAAAACCTCCAATGATGGGGACTCCATCACAGTCTTGTGGAAGGTCATTCCAGTGATTGATCGTTTTCACTGTAAAAAGAATTTCTTTCTTATATCAAAATGAAACCTCTCTTGTTGCAACTTGCATCTGTGGCTCTTTGTCCTCTCTATGTGACTCCTTTTGAAGGGAGACTGTTTTTCCTCTTTGCAGATGTACTGGAAGTACTGGAAAACTGTGTTAAGGTTCTCCATGAACTCTCTCTTCTCCAGGGTAAAATGACATAATGCCATCAGTCTTTTCTCATAGAACAGGTCCTGTGCTCTTTGACTATCTTTCTGAACTCCTTTGAACCTTTCCTAGTCTGTGTGAGTATTTTTTGAAATGTGAGGACTAGAACTGGGCACAGTACTCCGGATGCAATCTGATATTTCCATCTTTATCTGTTCAGATAATTGATTTTCACAAATTAAATATTAACTCTCTATACAGCTGGTTAGGTCTCCCATTTGAAAGGTAGAGATGGAAAACTGCTGGCAGACCACATTCTTACTTAACAGAGGGCTAAAGAATGGGTTTTTAATTAATGTTTTTTTCAATATATATACAATAGTATCAAGAAAAAAGTTTTGTTTCCATTCAGACTCAGTCTTTATGAACTTGGAATTCTTTCCCAAGAATGGGGTCTGTGGGTAGGGGTGCCTTAAGCAGATGATGACACGGAACTAAAATCTCCCTGTCTTTGGACAAAGTGCCAAGTGGAAAGGGTGAGTAAGTAATCTTTTAACAGAAATAAAAGGTTTTTTCATCATTTCATAGAAATGTTCAAGACAAAGCTGAGGACAGCACATCCCAAGCACAGATCAAGGCCACTTTCCAGGCAAATGGGAATTTTTGTCTGGGATGTGTGGCATTTGAAATCAGTCTATTTCTTCCCTGTTGTGTCTTTCAGCAGATCTGCTGAACCCTTCAGCAGGCATGACTCTCGTTTTGGAGTAACTAATTTTTCCATAACATTACAGTGGGTATAGGATATTCACCCCCTCTCTGAGCTACAGACCTCAAAGATAAATGCTGGCAAACACACTGCAACTACTAATGCCTTTCATTAATGTAGCCTTGGAAAGAGAAAGAGAATTCCTGTCAGGCAGGTTGTATTCCTTTGAGAATCTGAGAGACTGATATGTCTGCACTAAATTTGTAATAAGAAATTGAACTGAGGTTCCCATTATCTTAAATTATTGATCTAGCCAAAATATTTTTTCTACATGAAGTGGTTTAAACCCAGCCAGCCACCAAGCCCCGCACAGCCGCTCCTCACTCCACCACCAGCAAGACTGGGGAGAGAATCATAAGTGTAAAAGCTGGAAAACATGGGTTGAGATAAAGATTAATAGTAAAACAAAATCTGTACGTGCAAGCAAAGCAAAACAAAAAATTCATTCACCACTTCTCATGAGCAGGCAGGTGTTCAGTCACCCCTAGGAATGCTGGATTCCATCATGTGTAATGATTACTTGGGAAGACAAACACCATCACTCCAAACACATCCACCTTCACCTAAATTTATATATTGAGCATGATGCCTTAGGGTATGGAATATCTTTTTGGTCACTTTAACTCAGAAAATGCCTTGGCTCTGTGTAAGCCCTGTACAGCAATAACAAAAACATGTCTATATTATCAGCCCTATGTTGAGCACAAACCCAAAACTCAGCCCTACACCATTTGCTCTGAAGAGAAGTAACTCCAATCCAGTTAAAATTAACACACCACAGAATTTATTTTGTTCTTCTGCCTTATAAACCTAATTTTAAAAACCTGAAGAGAAAGACAACAAAACTCTTCTTGGAAGGGATACACTTATAACATTATGTTTTTAAAATCAAGCCTTTCAGTTCTGGTAGTTAATGACTCCTCACAGCATCCCAGATCAACTTTGGTTCTCATCTTTGATAAGACACCTGCACACAAAGTATCCTTTAAAAATGCACCTTTTATCTTATCTATAATCAAGCTGTTGTCTAGATTGTTTTGAGGAATTAATATGTTTATGATCATTTACCAGACACTTTTAAATTGAACTTCAGCTCCAAATTAACTTCACACATGGATTTTTTACACGGCTGCTTTTTCCTACCTAGCTCTAACTATAATTATTCACTGAAAACTGTCTCTATGCCTGAAAAATGTTTCATACTCCAGCACAGTTATTTTTCTTTGCTTGAAAAATCCTCCAGCTGCTGAAATCTCAGTCATCTAATGATCACAAACCCATTCAGGAGCATCCATGACCACTCTTCGTCTCAAAAAAACCCTGTAATTGAGGCATAGCAGCCATTTAATTTTTTTTAATGCAGAATGGCATCTTTAAACATAAGGAATAGCTGGCAAGCACGAAAAATGTGTTATCATGAAATTTTAATGACATCTCAGTTATCATAAATAGAATGCAATAATTTATTTTAATAAATATTTCTAGTTCATACGCAGTTTTAAAACTAACAAGCCACAAAGCATGCTAAAATTAAATGCAGCAATCTGAAAAACTTTTAGTTATATTACTGCTCATTTCTGGTAGCTAATCCAATTAATCTGCTAATGTTTCGTCTTTCAAATTTAAGAGAATATGCTAAATCAGTTTTATATAATTTTAAAGGCTAGAAGAATGTATTTTGTTAATTTGAAGCCATAAAATAGCTAAATGGGAAAGCATAAAACCAAATTTGTTAAAATTGTCTTTTTGCCTTTGACATTTTATATTTTCTTATGAATTAGAAGCTTTTTAATACAGACTGGACTTTGTCAGTAGTAAAACTCTCAATGAGCATTGGAGGCCACCCTTATTTTTTCTCTTTTCTGGAAGACCATAGCAAAGAAAACAGTGGCAAACCTGGAGAATACATAGAGGAATCATAAAATCCTAGAACTATAGAATGCCTTAGCTTGGAGCAGACCTTAAAGGTCATCTAGTTCCAACCTCCCTGCCATGAACAGGCACACCTTCCACTAAAACAGGTTGTTCCTGCTCCAGCACCATCCAAGCTGGACCTGAACACTTCTAAGGAAAAGACATTCAAAATTTCTCTGGGCAACCTGTTCCAGTGCCTCACTAACCTCACAGTAAAGAACTTCATCCTAATCTAACTTTATCAATCTAACTTAATTAAGCCTAATCTAACCCTACTCTCCTTCAGTTTAAAACCATGGGAGAGAAAAGGGAAAAAAGTCAACTAATCAAGTACTTTATTCACAGATATATAATTATTTTCTGATGATGATCCTTTGCGTTCTCTTGCTAGAGGTTTAACTTTACTCATATTATTCCTCTAATAATTTATCAAAGAAAAAAGGTGAATATTTGGCAAAGAGAAGCAAGTAATCTCTCCAAGGCATGAAAAAGGTGCAAATGTCCGATATTATACCTTTTTGTGTTACCACCTTGTCTGAATTCAAAACTACAGTTTTATTTGGAAATCAGAAAGGCAAGGAGAATGGAATCCTAAGTTGATAAAAGATTCTTCCATAATTGTCTTGTAAATATTTCATGGGTAGCCTTTATGGTAATTGTTTTATGGGTCAGATTTTAAATGCAGATAAGTGAAGCCTGGTAAAATGAGTGCTAAAGAAGTGAATAAGTGTTACTTTTGCCTTTAAACTGTGCATCTGCTCACATCACCAAACAGCCTTCTGTAAAAATATGAAAAAAAAATAACATGGAAAAGAACAGGGAAGATAGAGCTGGATTTTCTTCTGGAGGTTATGAACTGAACTCCAGTTTTACAAAGCTGGTAGAAAACCTAGGGTGGTTTTGCATGCACCTAGCTGGTGTGGTTGCATGGCACTGTGAAACAATTCCAGTCTAGTGACAGTATGGCTGCAGTGACTGAGAAGGATAATGTAGCTCTACACCAGGCTGCATTATTTCTAGTTCTCAACCCAGCTCAAAAAGAGTGGTTCAGCTGTGTTCACCTACCTCTGCCCAAAGATATGTTCTCTGACAGTTTTCAGAAGTCAAGCCAACTGGGAACAGGGGTTGTGCCAGGGCAGGCACATCAGAAGCAATGAAATATTACTTCTGAGCAATTCAGTTTGTACCTCTTCAGCCTTTCAGTTTGAGGGTCACAAAGAAAGTGTGGTCTTCAAAAACAAAGCTGGATAAGATGGAAGAAACATAGTGAGAATGGAATAAATAATCCAGAATAATTATTATGTTTATCCAGCATCAGGACGACGTGGTTTCCTACTGCTAAAAACATCTCCGGCCCAACATCTACCATTACACGAATCAATCCAAACAGCCCCTGCAAAACGGGGACTTAGAGGAATTTCTCCATATAGACACTGCAAGAAATGAGGACAACTTCTGTGGGACAACCCCAGATTCTTGCCCAAGTGCCTTCCCAGGACACAAACTTCCCAACTCGGCTGAAAGGTTTTAAATTGTTGTTATCATATTACTTAATTACTGCAGTTTATGTACAAGCAAGGCTTAGAGCAAACAAAACTTATCACATAAATTGTGCTGAGTCAGACACTTAACGTGGAAATTTCAGGCCAGATGTTTGTTTGGTGAAACAGAAGGAGAAACCTGTGCAAGAGTCACCTTGATGTATCTTTAGCTGCATTTTACACCCCAGTATGCTCAGTGCTTCAGTTTCAAGAGTGTTTGAAAAGGTGGGGGCGACAGTGTATTTGGTTGTGTTTTGTGGGGTAAGTCTGCTATATTGAAAGTACAAATATAGCTACAGTAGAGATGTGAAGAGATTATGACAAGAGTGATGCAGAATGGTTGAAATAATGAAGCATTTTTGGACAAAAACAAAGAAAAAACTAGGAAGAATACTGAGAAAGAATAGCAAGCACACAAGAGTATCTAAAATGATCTAATAATTCTGAAAGTAAGGATAAACAGAGTGATATTTCTGTTTACAAGAGGAACTATGAGAAGAGAGAAGCTAACTTAGCTGTCCATGAAAATCACAAAGCTGCTTACCTTCAGCACCAGACTGGGAAAAAAAGGTGTAGATCAAATTCATATCTGCAAAGGCGAGGTCTATTGGTAAGACTTCATATGCCTCCTGTTGTGTTTCTCCACTGCTGCTGTGCTTCATTCAAACATTCAGAGCTTATACAGATTTGAGTAAAAATCCTACTGCAGAAAACATCATTATTATGTACCATGGGACTGTGGAAATCCATGTACCAATCTACTTAAAACGTTGTTAAATTCAGCTTTTAGAAAAACCTTCAATGCTTCCTACCCCATGCCAATTTTGCAAAAGCAGCTATGTTACTATTGCTTTTTCTAGATAATGTGTTATTTCTTTTTTTCTTGACAGGCATACAAATGAACTTAATTCAGTATTCTATCTAAGAAAAATAACAAGTTTTGAAAAGCAAAAGATTCTGTTCTTCAAGTTTAGTTTCCTGTGGGAAAACACAGGCATCTTTGAAAATGCATGGCTCACTTGTAAACACATTAGTAGACACGGCATTTTTTACATCTAGTTTGATAAGTTAGCACAGGGTTGGACAAAATTAATGAGATATTTTTTCTGTGCCAAGACAGGTTTTTTTGGTGTATATATATATTAAGTACTCACACATGGCCCAGTAGCTGATAACGTACAAAGAGACCCTCCCTTCCATTGCCTTCACTGACATCAAGAAGGACAAATACACTTCTCTCTGACAGAGGAGAATGCTGTTGGATGATTTGTAAATAAGTAAAAAGTAGTTTGTAAATGGTTATGGGAGAAGCAAAAAATGGACTCATTAGCTCAGTAGCAATACATGTAACATACACAAACATAATTCTCTTGATGTAAACATCAGTGGCTTCTTGTTCTTTTATTGAGCTTGGCAGGTTTGGAGCAAGACCCACAACTATCCTAGCAATTCAGTAGAGTTGGCCTCTCCTTTCACTAAAACAACATACTGCTACTCAGAAAGGGCATGACAAAGTGGTAACAGAAAAATCTGTCCCAGCCCCAGCATGATCGTGGATTACAGAGCATAACCATTGTAACCAGTGATCTATTCTGAAGCAGCCATCTCACACTGATTTGGACCAGAAATTCTACCCTGAAGTGCAAATGTTTGGAGACAAATCTGAATTATGTGATGAAAAATATTCTGTTGAGGTTCTCTTTCTGCTCTGGTCCTGGGAATAGGTAAAAATCTATATATCCTAAGATATTTAAATACTTTGGCAAGGGTCATGCATCAAGAAGATGTTTGCATAAGCCTTTACAATCTTTGCTTTTAATTCTAATAGCAGATCATTTCTGATAAAACTGAACAGGGACAACAACCCAAAACAAGGAGAATATTTTTTTTTATCACAAAAGAAATAATTTCTTATTGATGCTGAAAATTGAAGGTTTTCTTTTTTACCTTTTTCTTCTTGGTTTTTTATTTTTCTTATGAAGTATCTTGTGATTTAATATGGAGCAGCAAGGAAGCAGAACTTCCCACAGATTATTTAAAATATTATTTGGAAGAAGACAGCAAGAAGGTCAATGAGCAGTGAATGTCAATACACATTTTGAATGCAATCAGAAAATATTCTGGGAGTTGTGGCTGCATCTGATCTCATCAATGTGTGTTTACATAAAGTCACACATAGAATAGAAACCAAGCTTGCTGGGTATAGTGGAATAAAGCTCCTTTCTCATGATATTTCTCAGCTCCTTTCACATGAAATTTATAAATTTATTGCATCTATCACAACAAGTCAAGCCCTATCATGAAGGCAGAAAAGTAAATGAAAATGAAAAAATAATTATTTTAAAGTTTGCTAGTGGCACTCTGATTCTATCAAATATTTTATTTCATCTCTGGATTGCATTGATATATGTAGATATTTGATCTAATGATGTAAAACCAGAATAAGTAAGTTTAATTCCCAGTAGGTTCAACCAGTCTTAGGAACAATTACTTACTGGGAACACAGCTTATGCTTAATAGTAAGCTCAGATTTCTGCTACTTGATTAAAATAAAATTATCTTTTGGAGTCTAGATAAGAAAAATAAATATTATCACTAATATGGAGTTACATCCATGAAGTTTTATGGACTTCAGGTTCCATTGTCAACGCCTCACCACCATATGTAATGATTAAGAGAAACAAACAAAACTTGTGGTGGTTCTGAGGCATCTTTGGCACTGTACCTGCTCAGCTAGCTGTCACCTCCCACAGGTTGCTGTGCCAGTGGAGATCTGCAGGAGCTGGCAGGGAGGTGAACTCTGAAATCCTGAAGTTGTACACCATTCATTGAAGACACCAAAGTTACTGTTAAGGAAGCAATTTAGAGGTGATGTGACACAGCCATTAATTAGAATACTCTTCAGACATCCTAGAGAACAGTTTATCAACTGACCTGTTTATCATCTAGCAATTACCTTGCTCCTATTTTAAACTAAGAATCAACTGAATATCAAAATATTATCTTGGGTATTATTCATCTTTTAATCCTTCTTCATGTTGCCTCACTAAACACTAACTCCTATCTCTCTTCTAGAGACTATTAACCTGCCTCCACATTACTTTGCTCCTCCCAGCCCATAGCGTGATATGTAACTTTCTTCTCAAAAATATAAAACAGATTATAAAGTTACATTTAACTGGAGATATTTCCTTGCTGTTCAGGAATATCTAGATATGGGGTAAATTGTCAAGTTTATGTGCACAAAAATGTAGACTTGTTTTTCTGATGTTATACATATCTAGAAATTTAACACCTCCTCTGTCAAAGAAATACATAGTCCTCGTTGAAATAGTTAGAGCATATGCCACTTTAGCATATGCATTAAAGGCTGCTTTCTTGACAGAGATATTTTAAATCTCATGGGACAGAAGAATAGGGACACTGAGTGACATGACTTCCTATATTTTTTTTTCTTTTCTGTGCTAGTGTACTTAGAGCCACTCTGAACTGTAGAGGACTAGAAGAAAGAAGCTGCAGTGCAGGTTAGAAAGTTTGTGATTCATTTTATATGTGATTGATTTTCACATTTTTAGGTAGTTTCTTACCTACAAGTTGTGCCTGGACTCACAAGGTCTGCATCTGCTGGAGTGACATTTTAAATCTCATTTGGGAGGTGTCTTGCTCATTTCTAGTGTTGTCATGCTCTTACAATGTGCACTTGGGGTTTTTAGTAAACACTGTTTTCCTAGGAGCTGAGGAAGGATCCTTTAGTTTTGAATTATACACCTGCTGGCATCATATTAAGGCCAAAAAGCTATGCTCCTACTATCTCTTACTCATAAAATATTCAGATTCAATTAAATTACAACAGTGATTAAGGTGGAAAGGAGAGTCTGTGTGTTACTACAGATCAAGGCTAATGATAATTGTCACCTTTAAAGCTGCATAGCACAAGACAGTGATATTTCATTTTAAAAATAATGGATTTCTACAACAGTTGTCATGAGATTTGAGGTTGCTTCTGTTTCGTGCTGTTTTCTTTCACTGAAATGCAAAACATCTGGTCTAAAAAGCACACACCAATGTGTCGGATAAAGATTTATAGAATTATGGTGATTAAAAAGGAAAAGTGTTTCACAATAAACTGACACATCTGCCATGAGTCAATATTTACTTACAGCTTTTGATGTCTTATAGAAACATAGATTGTTGTTCTTCCTCTGCCTTCTTTTTGAAACCAGTATCGAAAAAAATAAAATGGAGAGAAATTGCAGTTGGCTAATCTCTTTCAAGACATTGTTGCATTGGTTCTAGGTAGCAGTAAAGGAAATTATGAGATATTATTATTTGTTTCAATATTGATCTGTCTAGGCTACATCTGTTCTTTCTACAGTCAGTTTTAAGCTGTCAATAAGACATTGTCCCCATAGCTGCATTTGATTGCTTTGTGTATACAGCTGGGCTTGTTTAAACCCTGTTGGCATGCACTACATAGCTGTAGAAATTAGATTTTGCCTTTAAATTAACAAAAAAAAAATCTGTTCTATCCCTGATTCTATAATCTATGTTTTCAATGGGTAGAACCATTTATTTTGGCACAGGTGTAAAATCTACTTTCAACACAAACTGCATCAGTAATTCCATTACATCAGATTTTAGTAAGGAAAAAAGTCGGTTGTCTATCTCAATTTAAATTTTGTCTTCTTTCTTTTGTTTAGAAAATGTGTCAGGTTAAAAAAAAAAAGAAAACAATAATAACATTCCTTGGTAGAATATACTTAATATACTTATACTTCTGCTTTTTGAAGAGGGGTTTTTTTTTTCTTTCTCAGAACAGGATGATTTCTCAGTCAAAAAAAGATACAAAAACCCCCATATGTTATTGAGTATCTCACTTGAAATAATTAAACAACCTGGATGCTTAAATTGTCCTGGATTGGCCTAAAGTCTAGAGATATCTCTGTTCAAGAGATACTTGCTGGGCAGGGTAGAGTATTACAGAATGCAATGACAGATTTTTTGAAAAGCAGGTTAGCTGAATCCTCGTCTCCTAGTTACAGTTTTCGAGAACATTTTTTAAAAATTCTTGGTGAAACAATCAATAACTTCTATATAAACTACAAGAATATACTTCTGTGAAGCATCCTTGAAATTAATATGTTTAAGACACACAGAGTTCTGAAAATCAGAATATGCTAGCCAGCTTTTGGATATGTCAGAATTTTGTGTGCCCCTCCACAAGCCTGTCAAACTCCTGTAAAATCCTTTTTGAATCAAAATATATTCCATCTCTCTGAAAGCATATGTCTCTCCTGTATGCACTCTTATATTTTCATAAAATTTGTAAGATAATCTGGGCTTTTTTGCGTCTTTAGTTCATCTGATTGTTGTCCAATGGATTAAAGACAAGAGAGCATATAGACCAGCAGACTGACAAACAAACAGTGTGATTGGACATTCTTTGCATGAAAACAGATAAAACATGCAGCTGAATTATACCAAGGGTATAATTCACTTATACCCTTCAAAAGACTTTGTACTCTGAAAACATCAGAAAAGAAATTGTGTGTGAAGTCATGAATTCAGTCTGGAGAAGAGTGTACGTAGCATGTGGAGGACCAAAAGCAGAATAAAAATGCACACACTAAAATTTCCAGACATTGATTTGCCATAGATCCCATTCCAAAGGATTAAATGTATTGGCTTACTTGAGAAAACCCTGTTTAGCCTAAGGAAAAATGGGTCATAGATTATTGCTTTTCCAGGAATGACTTTGAAGAATTTTAATGTAAGAGTAGACGGGAGATGACTGAGTAGCCATCATAAAATACCTTTAAGTTTTGAACTTGGTATAAGAACATCTGGGCAAGCTTAATGCACTGAGTACTGTTGGTGCAATAAAAAAAGTCAAGAACATTGGATTGTATTGCTAGAGGGCACACAGTATAAATCAAAGTAGTTGATACCATATCCATGTAAGCTATAAATTGAACATTACTTAGAATGGTGTATATAGTTCTGTCACTATATTTTAGCGAGGGTATAACTGTGCCTGACGAGAGGCTGTATATTATATTAACCTGTAGACTAAAGCCTTGTGCTAAAGATTTATGTAATAATTAGA
The DNA here is from genome assembly GCA_013397295.1 of Polioptila caerulea. Classification (NCBI taxonomy): domain Eukaryota; kingdom Metazoa; phylum Chordata; class Aves; order Passeriformes; family Certhiidae; genus Polioptila; species Polioptila caerulea. The sequence goes on from VYXF01006616.1 coordinate 1,282,054, forward strand.
ATTGCAGAAAAAAACCCCCAAATTTTACTAAGATTCATTAATTAAGGAATATTCATTTGTAGGCTACTCTTACAAAGGAGCAGTTGACAGCAACTCTGAACCCTACTGCAAGTTAAATTTGCACTTTTTTAAACATGAAGACTCCGAGTCTACTATTTACCAGACCATATTAAAAGACAGAATTTAGACTCTCAGCAGTCACCAGTTTTATGACTCATGTCTTGGAGAAGGTAGCTCAGCTCAATAAAATCCAGCACTGTAGTCCAGGCTATAGGTGTGATCATAGATCCAGTGAGAGATCCAAACCTAACTGACAATACTGATCTGCGGCAAGATTCCTGACAGGGTATCTCAGGATAGTATGCAAATGATGGAATGGGATAATTTTACAATACATTCATCTATAATTCCTAGGGAAATAGAATTAAATAGGTTTGTTATAACTTGAAAGAAAAAAAAAAATAGGGTTAGTCTTGGAAAGAAAGTCTTCAAATAGGATGCAATACTTCATTCACTGTTTTGGGGAGAAAGCTATATACATGAAAAAGAAGAACTGGCTTACTCTCCCTTGCCAATGAACATCAAGATGTTTTGATGTCTTCTGTTTATTATGTTTTTGCTCTGGGAATTTGAAGCTGAAATTCACTTCAATATTATCTTATTTTTGAAACAAATTGTTTCATTCCCTTATCCATCAAATAAAGCACACAGCACTGGATTAATTTAGATTAAGAGAAACAACAAGGAAAAAAAATACAAAGAGAAATCTTCAATGAGACAACAGTGTGAGTGCCTTTTCTATAGGGATTATACCATTGTTTCCAATCAAAGTAGCACAAGAACTTTATCTGGAAGGGAAGTTCTGAAATTTAAGGTTGTAACACATAAGCAAATAAGTGTCATTTTACAACATGAACTGCACATTTACATTTATAATTTTTTCTTGTTGGCTTGAGTAACAGTGAATTTCCTGCTCCACCTTATGCATCTTTGTATTTTCTTTTTCTCTTGAAAATAATTTAAGAATGCATTTAGTAGGAGAAGTGTATAGATTTGAAAAATTTGTAAAAGATAAGAAAAAGGTTTATATTGCATCCCAGTGACACCGATAATGACCTTTTTCCCCTTAAATCTATTGCTTTCAATCCACTTGCTGTTAACAGTGTAACATACGGCTTTCCTACTGCGAGTCTCCTAAGTGACCGTACAAGGCCATTTTCAAGCATTTCCTGTCTTCCTTTACTCATAGCAACAGGGAAAAGAACTGTTTCTACATGCCATTTGAGCCATAACTGAGTGATATGAAAAAAAGTGTTAAAGTAAATCTTAGAATCATATGGGAAACAGGCACACATTGTAGAGGTTCTTTTTTACTTTTCTGTCGGTTCTTTCACCAAGATATAATTTTATTACATTCCTGCAGTATTGCTGCTACTCTCAACTGACATAAAATCTATACTCATAGGAACTTGGCAAATACTGTCATAAAAGACATGTTCTTATGGCATAGGTATCTTAGAATACATGTACAAAATTATGACTTTGCACAAAAGGCTTGCTGCAGCCTTCCAAAGGACATTGATCTAGGATCCTGTTTTCAGTGTGATATTTTAGATGATTGAAATATTCATGTAAGGCATTAGAAAGGGTCCCACAACTGGGAGTACCAGGCTTTTCTGATCAGTGTCTTGAATTTATTAATTTCTATTTTGTATGAGACTGATGATTCAGGGTAGATATTTTTCTCACCATGTGCTTAAAATAAATAAAATAGACAGTAGATATATACAAATACATTGTTTTACCAGCAGGAAAGTCCTTATAGTAGAGCAATGAGAACAAGGGTCTGATGGTAAAGCAGAAATCCTGAATAACTGGCAAATGATTACCTTCCTCACAATGATACTGTTTACTGTATTATGTGCTGCTGATTTCAGCTTTCATTGATGATTTTGAATCATTGTCATATAGCAGTAACACTTGCACATTGCTGTGGGTTTGTGGTAAATTTTTAGTGACCTTAAAAAAAGGAATGCATATGTGCAATGCATTGCAATTGTGGTGTGGAATGTGTAAATATACTATAGGTGTCTCACCTGCTTGTAACAATTAAGGCCTTTGCAAAGCTGCAGAAAATCTCTGAACTAGACATAATAAACTTGCAATCTGACTGTGAAAAAAAATAATAGAACCTTTTTTTCTAGGGACATTTTGAAAGAATTCTTATTCTTCCTCTTGACCTGTCTTTTTGCAGCCATGTCCTACAGTGTCCAGCACTGAACTGAGGTCAGTGTTTAACTACATGATATGTACAGTTTGAAAATTGCAGTATCTAAACCATTCATGAAGCTGTACTCTACACTGCATAAACTGGCATTAACCATTAAGCAGAAACAACTATAATTATTTTTTTAAACATTGTTATTTTTTTAAAGCAAGGGAATTAAATTTTTATCTAATAGAAAAAGCACATCTGACTTAGAATTTATAGAGTTTTTCAGTTACTGTAACTAATTAATTACTATGAAATATGTATTATCCTTACTACTTTCACAAAAAATCTCCCAAAAATTAAACAAAAAACCCCTCCCCTTCCTTTCCCTCCCCCAAAAAATAAGAAACAGAACAACAAAAAACCCATCAATCCTAAAAAACTACAGATATCTCACTTTCTGTTTAAGGGAAAATCATGAAATGTGAGTCTGAGATGAAGGATGAACAACTTAATTTCCAGTCTAAGCTACTAAAAATAAGTGTTTCATGATCAAAATATCACATCTGCTGTTATCTTAATTCATATAATAAATATATAATTATTAAATAATATATTGAATTTAATTTATTTTAATTAATTTATATTTGTATTCACATAATCAAAATATATTAATTAATATAATACATCATATAATCACCACATCAAGGTTATTGTAAAACCCAGAATGTTTTATGCCCTATCAATGCTACTAACATTTTTGGAGCCGAGATGAGCAGTGATTCCTTGTTGCTCTAGGACATTCTGAGGCATGTATCATGCAGAAGTTTAGACTAGATTATTTTAATAGTTCCTCAAAGAATGTGACTGACAAAATTATGGTACACTCTTCACTGTCTCAGTGAAACTATCACAGAATTCTCCAGCTTTTCCTAGAATCATCTGATAGCAGGTGTCTTCAATCAGTAATATCTGATACTTTATATCAGGCAGCAAAATACTGTACAATAGTTTGTGAACAGTCACCTGCCATATCTCAAAAAAACACATATTCTAAAGCACAGAAATATCATACTATGACTCAAGTCCATACTTCATGAGGATTTTCTCTATTTCTTCAGTGAATGTTTGATGCCACTTCTTTATTGTAGCCTTTTAAAATACTCCCTTTATGACTTTTCAATTGCATGTGGTCTTCAATCCTTAAATCTTATTACCATATTTATAGAAAGAAACCAAATCCAAACAAACAATTAGAAATAGAAGTAAACTGGGAGGTTACAGCTGTATCTGTAGATTTCAGTTCCCCAAACAATCATCATTCAAACTCATAAGATTATCTCAGATCCAAATTCTACCAACTGGCCCCTTCACGTCTAACAACGCATTTGGGAAAAATTAATTTCTGTGAAAGCTTCATTTTCTTTCTTATAAAAAGCCTCTGAGACACATAAAAGGCATCTGAGAGCCTCTATAAACATGATTACCCAAGAGAGCCAGGTACTTACAGCATACATATAATGAAATATCCACCTCTCTTGAGTAATTATGTGTATATCAAAATGTTTACTGGTAATTGGGAAACCTGAACCACCACCTACTCAAAGTGATGGGGTTTTTTTTTTGGTACATGACGAAATTACCTAGAAAAAAAATGATTGCTAAGGATTACACAGAATATTCTTTCATCATCATGTATTGCAGAAGCGGGATGGAAGAAAAACACAAAAGAGGTGAGATGAAAGGAGAATTGCAAAGGGAGCCAGACTTCTAAAACAAGCTCTGTGATCTCTTTTTCTATCCAATGGGTGTCTTCCTTCCTGACTGCCTCAATATTATATTAAGTAACAACTATGTGACATTTGCTACATCCACTATGCAGGGAAAGGCAAAGAAAGCATGGTACTACCCATTAGGATGAATCAACTTATCAAATAAAAAACCCTCCAATTTTCATCTACAACTTGAAGCAAACCAAACATTTTGAGGGCTGTATATATACACAGTTATGTCTGCATGTATATATATATATATGTATGTATATATATATACATATATATATGNAGGATGAATCAACTTATCAAATAAAAAACCCTCCAATTTTCATCTACAACTTGAAGCAAACCAAACATTTTGAGGGCTGTATATATGCACAGTTATGTCTGCATGTATATATATATATATGTATATATATAGATATATGTATATATCTATATATATACAAATACAATGTGCCTGAAAATTCCGTGAAGGCTAATGTCACAATTTTTATGCTTATCTCCACTAATATCCATTTTCTTTTAATCTGACTAGGACAGAGATGTCTTCAGTCAATAATCTCATTCATCATGGTTGACAATTGTAACAGCAGTTTTGATGGGAACATTTAAGTCATAAAAGGATGCCTTCAAGCACTCCCAATGCCTTCTGGGCTATTTTCACAATAAAGCTCATCAGTATTAATGTGGCATTAAGTATAGACGTCTTTGCCAGATAACAGCAACAAAAAAATTGCCTGAAGGCTTACCCCTACTCTTGCAGTTGCTTGCCTCCCTTATTTTTTCTGTTCACATTGGACAGAGGTGGGGTTTGACTGGACACCTTAGACGAGGAGTGTGATGAGACCACACCATTCCAAGATGAAGACAAGGCTGTTGCAGGGTCATGTGACTTTTCTCCCTTCCTTTTGACATCAGGAAGTATTTGCACACAGCTGCTTATCCTTAAGTCCTACTCCTATGCATTTCAGACAAAGCAAGGTAAATTAATCACCATTGCTCAGTTTCCTCACGGCACAGTATTTGTATTCCTATGAGTCGGAAGGGTCTCTTGTATAATTACTTTTTTTGCTCACCATTTTAGTAGTCTTTCTGCTATGACTGGTGGATTTCTTACAACTGTCAGTGTTGCACAGAACACCCATTTGACAGTGGTGTGAATCACTTGTTTTTACGGTGTGATCCTTGGCAGTGATTTTAGATACTAATCCTTCTACAGCACATGCAGTCCATTGAGATCAAAGAGCATCAGAGAGAAAACTGACTCATAGCTAGTAATGAGGAATTAGGATCTCTCTTAGCCTACTATGCTCTGCACTTTACTTCTCTTTAGTTTTATACTGCTGTAGGTCAGGCTAGTGCCAAGTTGCTCTCCAGACAAAATAAACTGTTGCAGAACAGTTCCCAGGAACTGTTTCTGTTACATCTGTGCTATTACCTATAAAGGGCTGGAGTATGGACTTGAGCTTTACTAAGTGATTATTAATTCTGTTTGATCCAGAACAGGCTACCAAATGCCATGTCAGTCTTTCTAACATGCACTCCACAGACAGTATTTTGACACATTTCAAGGACTGCACAAATCAAAGACTGTTCCAAGTAAGCAGCCACCCTCTTTTGACAGAGAAGTGAGTTTTTCAGTGTATCCAGAAACAGTTGCATTTCATACTTCCCTTCAGGGCCAAAGAGTGGACTGTTACTCTTTTCCTTTGGTCCACTTGTCTTCTGGAGTGTTTCTTTTTAAATACAGGAGGCAACACTCGAGCACAAGGCTCAGTACCCACAATGTAAGTGGAAAATCTCCAATTGCTATACAAGAGCCATCCTTAGATGCCCTCTCAGACACTGCTGAGCTTTTTCATCTACTCAGTTCCTTCCTGCAGTCATGCACAATGCACTACACCTTAGTTACTCTGATCCTTTTCTTCTGACCCATAAAAAAAGAGGTTTTCTATGCTGAGCAATTACATCATGCTCTCCAGTATATTCGGTCTCCAGGCCGGCAAGGAGAAGGACTCAGGTCTTTCTAGGACATAGCTTTCTTCTCACTTGTAATAATTTAAAGTTATTTGGTGGTTTGAGTTATTTCCATGTTTTCTGAGGGATTTTTTTGCTGCAAAAATATAAATGTGTATTAGTAAAAAGCTCCTGGCTAATGGCCATGAACAAAAGTCTCTCTCCCTCTGTCTCTCTCTCCAGGCACTGATGCATAAATCCAATTATCTTTCATTCAGTCCTTCACTTGACTTTTCTTCATCTCATTTCTAAAGATCCCAGCTGTGCTACTTTATTGTATATGCATCTGGCATTGGAACTAGTTAGCATTTTACAAACTGCTGGAACACCTACAAATTTACTGTTGGTAAGCCTCAACTGGTTAACTTACCTAGTGTCAATAAAAACCTCTTGGATTTCATTTTCTTGAAGAATAGTCACAAAGAAAAAAGACTAAGAAGTTAAACTAGGAGGATCTCCAGCAATCACCAGCCAACACAAACATTTCTTATTTCCTTTTTAATGTTTTGGTTTTTTTTTTTTTCTTTTTCTAAGAGACTATAAATAAAACAGGAAAAGAAGATATAAACTGAGGTCACAGAATCCTTCAACTTGTAAATACAGAAACACAGTGGGAATGGCTTTTTATTTTTATTTTTAGTTCTGCTAGAGGGAAGTTTGAAGCCTAATTTTTGCAAGAGATATTGTATAGTAATGGGTCTTGCATCTACTGGAAGACAGAATCAACTCTGTTAATTTAACTTTTTTTTAACAGATGAGATAATCTTGCTACCTCATCCGCACAGATCTAGCAGTAATTTCTTCTTACTTAGTGAATAAAATTGGTGCCTTGATGAAATGAGAAATTCTTATTCTTGCAATCTCAGCAGTGCTGTCTTTAGAGTTACAAGAATGGTAAATCTCTCTCATGTGCAGTTGCATTAGGTTATAGTCAAATACAATTGATGAAAATCTCTCGTTCTAGTAACTTTAAATCTACTTATAATAGTTTGCCAGGAAAACATGTACACTATCTTCATAAAAACATTAGCATAAGTTGCCAAATCAAGCTAGTTGGGAAAAAAAAGAGCTTAAAAACCTGTACTAGCTATTTATTATGTATATATGGGTTTCTTTTTGGTTTTGCTTTGTTTGTTTAGTTGTTTTGTTTTGTTTTTTGAGAAGGGAGGGATGTTCAGGGACATCCATTTAAGGTAAATAATGTAAAGAATCTATTCAAGGTAAATAAAGCAAGCCAGCAAACAGCTGTATTCAGATGGAGGAGAGCTCACAGTTCAGTAGCATTGTCCCCAGTGTTGTGTCAGTTCTTCACCCAAATTAAAGAATTGAGGAGGGGGAGATGAGAGAAGGCTGGACAGTCACAAGCACTTTTGTGTGTTTAGAAATACATTGACAACTTTCTGCACTTACAGTGATTAGTAACATAACCCATCACTGAGAAAGTTAAATATTTCTGACAGGGCATAGCCTCATGCAGGATGATAAACACCAAGAGAGGAGACTGCTTCCTAGAGAAAACTCTTCCTGGGGTTTGAAGGCATTTCCCTGAGTCATTACTGTTAATATAGTGAGGCTGATGAAGAGCAAGTCAGGGGTAAGTGTGCCCTTAGAGGTAAAAGCAGCAGGCATGGTCATCCTGGAGAGAACAAAGAACAAAGATGCCACCATGGGGAAAAAGCAAGGAGACTCTGGATCTGTGTGTTTTGAAAACTTGACATTGTAGCTCTTGAGCATATTGTTTTCAAAACAAGCTACACTGGCTACAGACCAGTTATTGCTCCTTTATCTGCAATGGTAAGTAATCTTTCAGACTCATTTTAACAGCAATTTCAATTTTGCCAAGAAGTGAGCATGACAGTCTCTACAAACAACTGGAAGAATGTGACTACTATTACTGACTGGAACACATACCAGGATTTAAAATTCCATTACTTACCAATTTCCAAATTAAGAATAAAGTAGAAGTAGACAGGCAGATGTAATGAGCGATATCTGTCATTCATGAATTATGTGACTTTGAGGATTTTTTAAATGAACTGCTTTTCTACATGGACCTGCCCATTCACTGAGAAAATTTCTCCAAAACAAAATTGATTATCAAAATATATAAAGACAAAAGCTAAAATCATAGTGGTTCAGGTGTTGTCTCTGAACAAACATTATCAGGATCCTGAACATGTATTTTCCAACAGTGTATACGATTTTCTCAATTGCTCTAAGTATGTTCCATTCCAACATATAATAAAAGAAATTCCAAAACATTAAAAAACTCCCACAAAATTGAAATCTTGGTTTTTTGCTATGTCTAGTCACGACAGTGTTTGTTTTTTTGATCACTTCTAAGGTCTTTTCTTTAATTAATTCAGAACGTGTAACTGAAATAATCCCCCATGAAATATTGAAATTTCATTTTACTTGCCAAAAAGGCGTTTCCTTATCCTCATAGATTATTTTCAATGAATATTTATCACTTTCTCTGGAGTCAGTAAATTCCCCATACATCATTTTCATACCATTCTTTATCTCAGAGAAGATGTAAAGTCCTAAATTTTTCATTCAGTAGATAAGAAATTGATTTGTTTTCCTGACTGTAGTCCAACATAGCACCCCTTTCTTCTGTCCTGAATTTCCATTGGTATAATTAGTCCCCCAAGTGTACATGAGATGTGCAAAATTGAGTGAGCCTGACATGTCTAAGTAAAACCTTTAACAGCATCTATTATGTTCCCCTTGGAGAAATTTCTATGTTTCTTAACATTCCTCATCCAATATATACAAAAAAGGAGAATATATTGAAGATATGAAGATATACTGAAGTGGTTTGGCTATTCCTGCCTGTTTATGCCTCTATTTTTCCTACATATTACTAATCTCCATAATCTAATGACTTTACTGTAATTTAGTTGTATGAAGCAGAAAGACCATAGACCAATTTCAGTTGAGAATAAAATTATTTGTATAGGAACATCTCATGAATACATGTTTGTACAATATCAGATTTAATAAACTATGTGGAACTGAATTCTAGGTTTATTGCTTGAATAGAAAAATCTGCTGAAGTGATGATAAAATGAAGCAGATATTCCATGAACCTTTATTTCCTGATGACTGTTCTGTAGCCATAATTTTGCCTTACAGTCTATTACATCTTTGACCTGATCTACAAATTGCCAAGTGCTTCAGATATAGAGGTGTTTAATAGATGACCAGGCACTCAGCATTGCTCTAAGGGTTGATATATGGGAAACAGTGTCCATTTCCATATTTGTAATTGATTGTGGACCCCAACATTTATATTCATACATTTAATAACTGCTGTGAAGCAACTGATGAGAAATACTGAAGCTGGCATTTTCATTCCTAATTAATGACACTGATCTTTCCCACTCACAATTTATTTATTCACAAAAACTAAAAAATATTTTTTACTAAAAACTAAAAACTTATTTTTAAAGTTTTCTTAATGTTTCTGACCTATGGATTCTAGGCATACACTTCAGAATAAGAAGACATGATTTAAGACTTAATATTTTTTTTCCAATAGGTTATATCACAAAAACAGAGTGAATACTCTTTATAGACACAGTATCATGAAGAAATTCAGATCATCCAGGCTTTGCGATGATCTTTTTAAAAGAATATACTTTAGGCACTGTGTATTGGGTTTGTATGGACAGCTTTTCATAGCAGGGGACCACAGAGATGGCTTCTGTGAGAAGGTGCCAGGAGCTTCCTCCATGTCCAGCAGAGCCAATCTCTGATGGCTCCAAGATAGAGGTGCCATCAGAAGTGGTGGTAAAGCCTCTCCAATAACATATTTCAGGAGGAGAAAAAAACCAAAAGAGCAGGTGGATGTTTGAGAGGAGGCATCCTGTGAACCTTTGGGAATCCCATGCTGGAGCAGGCTCCTGGCAGGGAGCTGCAGACCTGTGCAGAGAGGAGCCCATGCTGGAGCAGGTTTCCCAGTAGGACTTGTTACCCTGTGGGGGACACATGCTGGAGTAGCCTGTGCCTGAAGGAAAGCAGCCTGTGGAACTATGACCTGCTCTGGAGCAGTCTGTGGAGAACTGTTTCTGTGGGACAGACTCAGGCTGGGGAAGTTCATGGAAGTTCATAGACCCCATGTTGGAGAAGGGGAAAGATCCCTCTCCTTGAGCAGCAAGGCAAGACACATGTGATAAACTGACCATAATCCCCATTCCCACTGGGGCAGGAGGTAGAGCTTGGAAGGAGAAAAGAGTAGAGGGAAGGTGCTTTTAGGGTCTTATTTTACTTCTCATTATCCTGCTCTGATTTCATTAGTAATATATTAAAAAAATAGCCTAAATTCTATTGTGTTTTGCCTGTGTTGGTATCTCATGACTGATCTCTCCTTGTCCTCATCTCAATTCATGAAACCTCTGTTGTATTTTCTCTCCTCTGTCCCACTGAAGAGAGGAGTGATAGAAAGACTTTGGTGGATGCCTGGCATCCAGCCATGGTCAACCTGGCTGAACAGGTTGAAATACAACTCACTGAAATAAAAATGTGTAAATGTCAAGTGATAATGACAAGATGGATAGGATAGGATAGGTTCTTATACCCCTCTTGTACCACAGATACTTCCTAAGTCAAAGAAACTGACCTATATATTTTTTTTTCTGTTAAAAATATCTTAGATTGCCCCATTATTTCATATTATTACTGACTGTTTTCTTTTAAAATTATTCTTATATAGATGTTATTAAAATCTAAGTTTTTCTATGGAAGTTGGAACCTACAATTTCTGGTTTTGCTATGAATTTAGAAACCAGCTGCACATAGGATTATAATCAGTAAGAACTTCTATAATTTTAGTAAGGTTGGGTATTTTTGCACTAGTTGTGAGGAAAAACTTGAGACAAAACTTTCTTTTCAAGTAACTCTATGTAACTCTTCATGTGAAATATGAACGAAGCTTGTTTAATATTGGCAATCTATAATTAAATATTTGATCTTTCTAGGTATTTGCATTTTATTTTCAATGGAGAATCAGACATCTCCAGATGCTGAATCACCTTCAGTATCTCAGACACATATTTTTGAATGAAATTAACTACTCTCTGAAATCCATGGCCTTAATGGTGTTCAGATGCATAATATCTGAATAAATCTATGAGAGGTGGGCACTTAGATACTTTTCAGGATCTAGATATTGAAAGCTTTTGATCCCTAAGAAGATGGTAAGAACAAAATATTTTATTTGGGTCCTTTGAGAACACAGTCCTGTATCATGATAGTGCAGAACTCTAGACAATAATTGAAATAGTTGAAACGCACCATAATTGTAAACACACACAGAGCCAACCTAGGGATTTTGTTTTCTTCATGTTGTATACAATCTTAAAAAGATTAACAAGCCTCAATACTTATATATGGTTTTAGAGGTATAATAGCCCACTAAAATATTTCCTTAAAAAAGGTAAATTTAAGAATGTCACTCTTAATAACTTTTTTTAAAAGCATTTGAAGGAGAAGTTTTTTACATTGAAATATTTAGGGTGCAGAATGTTTGCCAGATATCACCTATGAAAGTTAGAGACACAAAGAATAACAATTTTTAGAAAAGTAACTTACAGTAACTACTGGGAAAATTACTTAAATATCTTCTAAACAGTGGGAAAGTATATGTTAGCCTCATGTATATATATACATGGATACAAATTCATCTTTGAGAACACTTGAGAGTCCCTTTAAAGGATACACCAGAACAAATTGTCTGTATGCAGACAACCCTTCTCTTCCATGTTTGGTCATCTGCTGAGGCAAACCTTATCAATTTGTTTTGTTGGGGCAATTTAGATTCTGTTAAGGAGAAATAAACTGAATGGGTGTAAGTCCTCATCTAAAGAGTAATTTTTTTGGTATTAAGTTTGATGGCTCATTTACCCCAGCTCTACCACCCTTGGTAAAGTTAGGTACAAAGTAAGAAAAACATCTTTAGGGCAAATAGATGTAAAAGAACTCAGGCTAAGAATTACTGTACTCATGAAATAAAGAAAACTAGAAAAATCAAAAATAAGTCTAATTTGCATTCAACTACATCTTTTTCTATCATAATTATGTGCCTTGTAGACATAATCACTACAGAGACATATAACTTTTTGGGTTCTTCTGGTCTAAGTCTGATACATAACTTGTCTGATCTGTGAGAGACCCACACAGAGTCAATGTTTAAATTTAGGCTGAACACAAATGGAGTGTGAAGGTGTATCCCACTCAAGTGTCTGATCATTTAGCCATAGATTTTTTTCCTTATTACACTCTTCCTTACTTTTCTGGTGAAACTCAGTTTCTCTGTACCTCATAAACACATCACTGTATTGAAGCCTTCAAAAAGATTTTCTGGGCATACCACAACTCTCTCCATTTTAATTTGGACTAGGTTTCAGACACATCCTTTTCATATAGATGTTAAACCTGCTGAAGAGCCCACAGAGCTGCATGAGGATTCTGTCTGCAGATAGTACAAAAAAATCTGGTTGTTATCTTCATAGGCTGAAACTGGAGGCCATGTTAATTTTATAATCTTCCCAATTTTTAGTATACATGGGAAGGTAAGATCAAGGTAAAGGAGTAATTGCCTGGTGGGTCCTTTGAGATGTGTTTGAGGGGAGAAGCTGGTATTTATTGAAATCTTTCCACTTTAGAAACTTATTTAACTATATATTTTATTAAGTGTGTATATTTGAGGCTTTCTTGATACATGCAGTCTCAGATTTGGTACACCTAGAGAGTTCTCTGTTGAAGTAAAAAAATTATATCATTGCCAGAAATATAAAGCAGTGGTCTGCTTTGTATATATAAAGTCTCCAGACCCTATGTCTAGGATTTCAAATACTCGAAAAATATCAAAGCATAGACACGTAGACATTTGTCCACTGGAAACAGAACTGAAGAAAAATGTTCATAAATCAAACAACTTTTTCTCCAAAGATAGAATTCCTGTATTCCGACAGCTTAATATGGTTGCTCCTATCTATTCACAGGGTCAGGTTTATTTGGGGCTGCTTTTCTGTATTGATGTAAAATGTGAACATTTTCCCCCACGGTGCTATAAATCACTCACTTTGCCTCTCCTATTAGGAACTTCAGCAGGCACTAATTAACCCTCTGGAGAAAATGTTTATAAAAATAACAAGGAATTATTAGCAATGAAGCAGATTTTTTTCCCCCCAACAAAAAAGTCAAACTGAGAGTGTGAATGTATTATTGTTAAATTGTGGAGTTAACTTGCTGGTTGAAAATTTTAATGAGCTGAGACACATGACTAGAAAGGTTATGGAAAGAGGTTGTGTGTGTGTGTGTCTGTGTGTGTGTGCATCTTCCCAGATGAGAGACTCTCACTTCTGAGTAAAAATTAAAGAACATAATCTGAAAGGTTCTTTTTTTAAGAAATTTTGAACTTTGTTGTTTATGAAGAGCCATTACAATTCCTAGAAGGGGCAAGACTTCTCACCTTTTATTCACAAAAATATAAGTAGTGACGAAACACTACTTTTGGGGTTACTTTTTTAACAGGAGGAACTTCATTTGTGCAGAGGCTCCACCATTCTAACAGTAGCTCTGACTCAACACAGTTTTATGATGGCTTAGGAACTTGTTGAAATATCTTTGCCCTAATTTTTCTTGCCAAGAATATATACATATATCTTGATTATTCTCCTTAATTTCCTTTTCTTCCTCACATAATAATTTCTTTGTATATAAACTGCTTGTAGCTTAAATAAACAAGAATTTTTCATACATAAAGTTTCAAGATTGAGACTTTAATAAATCTTTTTCAGTTCTATAAAACAGCAAATATTTAGACTATAAAGCTTTTCAGATTTGCTTTCTGCTGCCTCCAAGACAAGTGAATTAGCCTTTAAGTTTCCCCTATTCTCTATTTACTGTCTTCTTATAGTACTCCCTGCTCCCTGCTGTGCTTTCCTTACAAGAGGAAAAGAAATAATTGAATAATATAACATCTCAAATAAATTAAAATTGGAATACATAATTTTTGAATGTTATATGAATTAAAAATATTTTAACATTTCAGTAATAGGTGTTCCTTACCTAAAGTGCTAAAATCTCATCTTGTCCTTCTTTTCTGCCACTGAATGAGAAAATTCTTAGATGTTTTGCAGTACTAAAAACAAAACAAAAAAACCCAGCAGCACTTAACTTTAGTGTTTACTTTGCTTTTTTGTAACAGAAAATGACCATCTGCAAATCCCATGCTCTTGAATTTTGAGAGAATTTGATCCTTATTATAAGATGGATAATTTACTCTAAAGAAGATAAATATTTGATTCTGCTACATAAAACACATATAAACAAGGAGGATTATACAAATCACTTATTGAGTGATCAGGAGAACATAAACATAAATTATTGCTTCTTACAGCCCTTGTCTTCTGTTTCTTTTAAGATGAACTATATCCTCAAAATTATTACAGACGTTTTTTAACATTTTAACTTCTTAGCTAAATCCATGTCTTTTCTGGAAGGCAATGGAAAAATGTTAGTTATGTAATGTCCAAGTTCTGTCTTCAAAGAGAAGAACTCAGTATTCATTCAATACTAAATATCTGTACAAGCTGATAGTTTTCCTAAGGCAGTGTAGAAAAAGGGATGACCAAAATAAAGAAAAAGCTTTCTTCCAAACATTTTCTGTAAATAAAATCAAACTTATTCATGGAAAATTATGAGCAGAACAAAGTTTCATGCTATTTCTTTGAGAATTACATTTTTGTTTGAAGAGTTCTCCTGCATATTGTTTAAATGTAATTTTATTTCTCATACATAGTACTGAAAGCACTGGCCTTGCTTCTATTCTGTTCTGCATCTGGTGGGAGGGTAACACACAGAGCCTTAACTCTCTCATTCCCAAAATACTGGGTAAATTTAGTTGACATGCAGTGGAATAAATATTTTTGCTGCTGCTGACTGGTGCTGACTTGTTACTTTCCTCCTGCTGAAAGAGATGTGATTGAGGAATCAACTCTTGTGGCTATGTATATCTAAAAATTACTTGTTGTAATTTTTACTTGAGTGTTAAGTCTCAGTGCAGCCCAAAAGACATCAAGGCACTCAATTCTATTAAAAAATACATATCTCAGCTCAGCCTTATTGCTCTAGAAAAAGGAAAACAGATAAAATCCCCCTCTGGGAACCACTGCATATCTTGCCTGATTCTCCACGTGTCATTTTGGGAGACTAGAATATGAAGGACTTTAGACACAGCCTAAATTGTTAGGAATTAATTAATTCTAGAAAATCTTATTTCTATATATGAAATTACAAAGACAACATAAATAAGACTTAGAAAGCTGAATTTCATGTGTCCACATGGGATATGAATCTCAGATTCTAAACATCTCATCTCTAACTGTAAGTTTCTACCCTGTTTATTAACAAACTGTAGAATTTAAAGAATGTTGAAGTCTGTAGCAGGGCATTTCCCCCACCACAAGAGCTTATTTATTGTTTCTTAGCTGATGAAATAACTCAGGATATCTCACTCTCACATGAGATTTGATGAAATAATCAGGATAGTTTGCCTCGTAGTAAGTTATTTCGGTGCCATGGAATTGATGCTTTCAGCTGACAGTAAATATCTTGCTGTGGAAACAAGATGTGGAAAAATAAGCTGGATTTTCTGATTGACAGACACTTCACTTTACAAACAATAAAAGCTATACAAAACTTTCACAAAGCACATTTCCTAGAACTGTGTGGAGATTTCTCCCTAAAGTTTGGAATGCCTGCTTTGTGGTTACTCATTTGAGGGCTGGGTGCAAGGACTCTGTGTACACTATTGTAATTTTGGTTACATTGACTCCTAATCTATACCATTTCCTTGGTAGCCTTAATAAAGATACCTTAATGTCATGAACTGTTTTACATAATCTACCAGTAGATTTTTGTCTCATACTGTGTAGTAACTGTCTAAGCACTTTTGTCTGTTATCTCCTGTCGATTATAGCTCATTTTGGAGAAGACCTGATTGGGCATTCTTAGGGCTTGCAAGTCAGAGCCATTTATATGCTGGCCACCTAAATTGACTGACTCTATGATGCTGCCAGATTGAAACTGATGTGCTGTTTCTTGCCTTATTTGGCACAAAACCAAGAGAAAAATAACAGGTCTTCTGGAGTTGAGTCTGTTAGATCTCCTAAGCCCAACACAGATCCTCTTCCTTGCCTGAAGAGAGCAAATTGCTTGTTAGGGATTATTCTTTGTGCCTAATTTCACAAGTGTACTGGACAATCTCCTTGTTGTGACACATATTTCCTTCGCAGATCTTGAAATATTTCCCTGTTTTCTCCTGATTTTTTTCCCGTGCTTTCTTTTTCACTTTTTCATAACTCTACTATTCCTCTGGAAACTTATCTGCTCTCACAGATTCATAGCTCCCTAGTTTCATTGATGAATATATATATCCTGTGTCCTGAATACAAAATAAAAAATCCAAATAAATATAAAAAATACCAAAGCCAATACAAAAGTCAACAGAAGTAACAGTGGTATGAAGTAATGCACAGCTATGACAAAAATCAAACAATGTATTTGTAGAGCACTCACAGACCACTGAAGGAAATGAAAAAATCTCTGACCTTTGACTTTGAATTAGCAAGCTATTGGACTTGAAACAGCCTCAAGAAAAAGGCTGACTTGTTCTCCTTAATTTCTGATATAAAAGAGTTGATTTTTTTTTTTCTTTTAGGAAGTGTTTGCTTAGCTGGACTGCTTGCAACATAGTTCCAGGCAGAGCCAAAGAGAAATAAGCAGTTAGCATATGTCCTCATGACATACAGAGTGGTGACTATTACAGGCACTGTTCATTCATACAGCTTTCATTTAACAGCCCTCACAAATTAGCCCTCACCCCTCCTGTAGGTCGTTGCTTCTGCTGGAATTATCACTCTAACCCATTTCATCCGCATTTGATCCAGAGATCTTCTATGAATCTCCCAGCTTTTGTTACACTACTTTATTAAAAAACTTCTTAGTCCATCTGTTTGAGGAAAAGTCACCAAATAAACAGGTGAAACAGTCATTGTGCAAAAGCAGGGAAAAATTAATCACAGTTTAACAACTGTTTTATCAATGCCTTTTGTTAATCACTCTTTTTTTAAAAAAATTGGAGTCTTATTTTTAATTGAAAAATATATTGGATGTTAAATGCTTCATGTATACTGAATACAAATGAAATTATTTTTTAGTATGTTTTGCTTATACTTCTTTAGAAAAAACTTACTTCAGTAATTCATAATTCATATCTTGCAACCAACTCAATTTATGGCCTTTGATTTCAAAGTTCTTCATGAATAAGCTTCCTGCAGTCAGCTAATTAAAAGAAAATAAAATAAAAAGTTATTGAGATCATATCAGAGCTGAGTAATTCCTTGCTCTTGTTAAAGCACAGTAACACAATATGACTATATTTTCATCTTTATTCCTAACACATACTTCAGGTTCAGCTGAATATTCTTTAAGAAGCATACAGTCAGTAAGAAAGAAATTATTTAACTTTGCAATCTCATCAGTATATGGATTTTTTTTCTTAACACAACCTAAAATATCTTCACTGAAATAACAGAGGCAAGAAAACATTTTGATTTTCAAAAAAGAACAAATGTTTTTTAAACCCGAACAAAAAATCTGATACAGTCATTGTAGAAGAAAATTATTGTATACAGCTGAGTTCTCCTGTATGGATATCAGTAACAACAAGATTGAATAGGAATCACAGGAGAGAAGAAAGAATAAATGAAAGTAGGTATTGGCCATCTGGCAGTACAAAATCAGGTGACCATCAAGGTGGACTCAGTCTGAGTGGGAGAGCAGGGAATAAAGTTGTATTAAGTAGCTCAACTTTTTTCTTTCCCCTTACTTCATGTGCTTTCAGAATTTATCAATTCATCATGAATATGTTTTTAATGAGTATCAGAAATTGGTATATAAAGTCATTATTCATTTATGCTAAAAAGACATAATAAGGCATCACAGTACAGTTTCATGGAAATCAGGAACTCAGGAAGCCTAGTAGCTCCTTGAAATACTATGGTAAGCATAATATATTAACTTCACTTGCCAAAGTATAAGCACTCATAAGAAAGCAAAACTGTATGTAGTTCTATCTTCTCTCACCTCATCTCGAATAAATTTTATAGTATGATTAGTCTTTGACAATCCTATACTATTCAAACTTAGTTGGGTAGTTGTTACATGCATCCCTTCATTCCATTTCTTTTCCTGGAAGTGAATTAGTCCATCTCTCACTAATGTCTTGATGATAATCCTGACCTTCTTAAGCTCCTTAAATGCAACACAGCAAATCAGGAGTTCATTATTATTCCTTTCTGCCCTTCTCAGGGAATCTGCGTTGATTCCTTGTTACATTTGGCCATACTATTATCTTCTTTCCCTATCAAACCTTTAATCTTGGCATAATCCTTAGTTTTCCACTGTCCTGGTTTCAGCTGGAATAGAGTTTATTTTCTTCCTAGTGGCTGGTATAGTGCCATGGTTTTGATTTAGGATGAGAATAATGTTGATAATGCAATGATGTTAGTTTTTGCTGAGGGAAAAGTTGGCCAGGGGCTGATGCTCAGGAACTGTCTGGGCATCAGTTGGTGAGTGATTGCATTGTTCATCATTTGTTTTATTTATTCTAGCCTGTTCATTTTTGGAATTATTATTGTCTTGACTGATATTATTATTATTATTATTGTCATTATTTTCTTCCTTTTCTGTTCATTAGTCTGTTCATTCTGTTCATTCACAGTCTATGAACAAAGTCTATTTTGACATTTTAGATAATACTAGATATTAGATAGATATTTATTATTAGACAAAGTCTATTTTTCTTAACCTATGAGTTTTCTCACTTTTGCTCTTCCATCTCTCTCCCCCATCCCATTGGCAGCAGAGGAGTGAGTGACCTGCTGTGTGTGGCCATCACTGGCTGAGGTTAAACTATGACATATGACTACAAACATATTTACAGGCAACTTTCTTTCAGCAAAAATCCTTAGATTCAAGATCAGACCACTTGATTTGACTGGATTCAGTCTAATTTGACCACTCCCTTTTATATTTTGCTTGATTTACTATAATTTCCTTTTCTCATTTCTTTCAATACTCACATTTGACTTTTCTAGATTTTCCAAAGTTCTATTATTTTTGTGTCACCTCATTGCATTGCAAACAATACTCAACTTTCTTGTATTTTCAAAGCCATGCATACTTTGTTCCATCTTAGTATCTGAACTTTTTTTTTGTTTTTTACTATTTTCCTTTCCAAAAATTTGAAATCTTAAGCTTTCTGAGCAGCCATAGATACCTTTATTTACAGCATCAAGTATCAGCTGTCAAAATTAAGCATTGCTATGAATGAAATAAATGCTGAAGGGACGAAAAATAGAGTCTAGGTAACAGAATAATCATGTTTTATTTAATTGTGTCCACATAAAATTTAAGATATGTTACTTTCTTTTTACTTAAGTATATATGCATAATTAATTTTTTTTTTTACTTTCTTTAAACTAAATAATACTTTCTTCAGAGCAAAAGACAGCAACACTAGTTTCTTCACTCTAATGCATGAGCTTCAGGCAGATGGTGCAAAAGGCACTCAAAGGTACAAAATTAGACTACTCAACATGTC
Organism: Polioptila caerulea; assembly: GCA_013397295.1. Taxonomy (NCBI): domain Eukaryota; kingdom Metazoa; phylum Chordata; class Aves; order Passeriformes; family Certhiidae; genus Polioptila; species Polioptila caerulea. Next base: position 1,301,735 of record VYXF01006616.1, read on the forward strand.
CCAAACATACAACAGGCAGTAGATTTGTGTGCTAACATGGAGATATGAATTATTATTTAATAATCTCGTTTTTTAAATTCTCTCTCTATTACTATCTGGATGAGTTAATAAGTTGACAGAAACTAGAAAAAGAAAGCATAAATATAAAAATTACAAAAGAGGCATGACTGAATGAAGGAAGAATATTTCAATACTTGTTTTTTTACTCCATCAACAGTTATTGAAATAGTGGGATTTTGCACAGAGACAGCCCCAAGAGAACCTGGGTTCAGACTAAAATTTTTTTGGTGGGTAATTCTAAGAGGAACTAAAAAAAAAAAAAAATTAAAAAACAAAATTTCTGTATTGGGTTTGCATAGCTTGATTTTTGGTAGCAGGTTGGGCCGCAGAAATGCCTTCTGTGAGAACCTTCCAGAAACTCCCACCACGTCCAGCCAAGCCAATCCCTGATGGCTCCAAAGAAGGACATGCAGCTGGCCAAGGCTGGGCCAACGAGAGATGCTGGTAATGCCCCTGTGATAACATATTTAAGATTAAATCGAAACAAAAGTTGTTGGGCAATTAAAATTGCATCCAAAGAAGAGACAAGTGAGAAGATTTGAGAACAACCCTGCAGACACCAAGGTCAGTGGAGAAGGAGGGGGAGGAGTGCTCCAGGTGCCAGAGCTGAGATTCCTCTGCAGCCACGGGGGATGCAGAGATCCAGCCACAGCCCCTGGAGGAGGAGCACACACCAGAGCAGGTGGGTGCTTGAGAGGAGGCTGTGACCCTGTGGGAGACCTGTGGAGAGAGGGGCCCTGC
>VYXF01006616.1:1303341-1330939 GCA_013397295.1 Polioptila caerulea
GAGGGGAGTGAGTGAGAAGCTTTTGTGGGTGCCTGGCATCTGGCCGGGGTCAAGCCACTACAATTTCCAAATATATTCGTTTTTGAGGATCAACCTTGCATCTAACTCAACAAAGAAAATTACTTACAGAATTTTGACTGTAATTAAAACAGAATCACAGATTCATAGAATGGTTTGGGTTGGACGGGATCTTAAAGACGACATAGTTCCAACACCCTTGCCATGAGCAGGGACATCTTCCACTTGACCAGGATGCAAAATAAATCCATCCAACCTGGCCTTGACCAGATAGGGGATCCAAAATTTCTCTGGGCATCCTGTTCTAGTTCCTCACCACCCCCACAATAAAGAATTTATTCTCAATATTTTATCTAATCTAATCTAATCTAATCTAATCTAATCTAATCCCACCTTCTTTCCGTCCATAACCATCACACTTTGTCCCATCTCTGCCTGACCTTTTAAAAAGTCAATCTCCAGCTTTCTTTTAGGTCCCTTTATTGTACTGGAAGGTGCTTTAAGATCTCCTCCAAGCTTTCTCTCCTCCAGGCTGAACAATTCCAAGTATCTCTGTCTTTCCTCATAGAAGAAGTGTTCCAGCCCTCTGATCATCTTCTTGGCCCTCCTCTGGACCTGCTCCAACAGGCCCATGTCCTTCCTGTGTTGGGGGCTCCAGAGATGGATGCAACAGAGTAGGGCAGAGACAAAGACACATCTTCCTCGATCTTCTGGTTGAGAACCAAGGTCCATCTTTGCAAAATGNTGTCTTTCCTCATAGAAGAAGTGTTCCAGCCCTCTGATCATCTTCTTGGCCCTCCTCTGGACCTGCTCCAACAGGCCCATGTCCTTCCTGTGTTGGGGGCTCCAGAGATGGATGCACCAGAGTAGGGCAGAGACAAAGACACATCTTCCTCGATCTTCTGGTTGAGAACCAAGGTCCATCTTTGCAAAATGTTCTTATACTATTGGAAAACGTTATGGCTGTTTTTTGTGCTCTTTTCACGTCTCAGGAAAAAACTGGCCTATGTAGACATTGATCCTTGTAAAGTCCTTCTCATAAACACCACACTGAAGGCATTCTCAATGGAGTCCAGAGCTTAAGTCAGTATATCTCTTAAATGGAAATATCTTCTCACAATATCCAGGAGTTCAAAGAAAGAAGAAAAATATTAGCAGCCACCAAATATGTCCTCATAAATGTATGTACCTACTGGATAATGTCAGGTTTTTTTGCTTTTATTATTACTTTTAATAGTGATTAGTATGGATTACTTCAAAACTTCCAGCAAATAACATGATAAAATTGCACATAATAAAATTACATAATATTTTTGTGATGAAAGGTCCTTGTCATGTATTGCAAAAAGACCTGTAATCTCGTCTGTAGTGTAAAAAAGGACATATTTCAGCAGGAAAAGTATTTTTCAAAATGCACCATCTCATTTTCCCATCATTCAGAGTACAGGTATGGTTTTACACTGCTAGTAATGGAAGACAGAAAACTCATCTAAATCAGATACAGTCTCATCTGATCTTTGAAACACATTTCAGTAGTATTTAGAAAATTATTGGTATCTGAGACTATATTAATAATTTGGATACATACATTTATAATTCATATTTTTTATTACTATTAAAAGTACTAATGCCTGTTACAATGAGAATAGAATAATAAGTGACTTCATCTCAAGCAGGCCAATGACAGACTGCAATGTGTGTCATCATCAAGTCTTAAATTTTGAGTCCAATTCCTGTGAATTCAAAGCTTCTTCTCAGAGATTTAAGGTATTTTGTTAACAAGCAGGAGAAAGATATAGTTATGAAAGAGAAATATTTGTTCCAAGCCAACAATATTACTGTATAAATGCCACTTTCTCTGCTTCATGTACATAAAATATGTTTTATGGAGAAGGGCATAGTTAAAAACAGGAGGAGTAATCATTTCATGAGGTGATTGATCTCTCTTCTGTCACATTTGAAAGAAATACAGTTGAAATTTGGTTCTAAACTGTATTTGAAATGGGCAGAAACACATTTCTGACCCTGTGAATGTTCTTTAGATTTTCCTTCTCTCCCACTGAAATTCCTTCAGGATAAAATATGAGGCAAAATGAGATTAGATGTAAATGCCATATACCTGCAGTCATAAAGAAACATTTCAGTTGATTGAATTTCTAATTGAGACATTCTATACCCACTAAACATTGGGAGGGTTGGAGATGGAAAGAGGGGAGACTGGATGAAGTTAAACAGAATCATTCATCACTAAATCTTTATTACAAATGAAGAGCCCTTGAGAAGAACCACTCCAAAAGATCCTAACAAATTTTAGTCAAAATCAAAACATTTCCAATAAAATGCTTCTTGATTTTTCTTTTGCCTAAGATGTCACTTGGCAGGACAAGATTGCTCAAGACAGCTATTTTGCTTTATTTCTGAAATCATTCTGAATAAAACAGTTTAAGACATAACTAAACAGTTATAATTTCCTTCCTGTCCTTGTCCAGTGTAGATTTTTGGTCACACACCTTCAAAAATATGGGATTTTTTGTCATATTTCCAAAACTAGAAAAAATATTATGGTGTAATACTACATTTGTTATCATCCTAACGGCACTGGAAATTACATAAAAACATTGTGTTCTAGAGGTTTGAAGGATAAATGTGAAGGCTTTACTTGGTACATTTATTCATTATGATTCCTTCCTATTTGTGTGATATCTCTGTCCAATTTACATTGCCTGGAAATTTCTTGGTTGTTAAGCCATCCCTGGAGCCCAGAGTTCTAATCATAAGAATCTTAATACAGTCATCCCATTTTACTCCTGTAATTTTGCTCACAAACGGAAAACAAATCCACAACTACATTTGAAATCTTCTTGAACAGCAGTAAAATTGCAAATACAAACAAGCTCAAAAAATAAAAGAATATAATATTCAATATTGTAATATTGCTACCTTTACAATCTTATTTGGAAGAAAGTGAAAGTAAGGAGCAGGTGCAGCACCAAATGAAACCAATCAAACTCTCTTTACTAATATGTAAAGTTCTGGATCAGAATTATCCAGGAGCTCATGCAGTATGTTGAAAGATTATCCAATATGTGTGTTTATACACTAGTTGAGAAGGTCATAAAGCAGAAGTGGGAGAAAAACAAAATAATTCATCACATTTTTACAGTTGCCATAGTTTAACCCCAGCCAGCCATGAAGTCCAACACAGCTACTCTCTTACTCCCCCTCCAGCACAACTGGGCAGAGAATGGGAAGGGAAAAAGCTAGAAATCTTTTGGGTTGAGATAAATATAGTTTAATAGTGAAATCAAAAGACATGTATGCAAACAAAACAAAGCAAAGCAAGGAATTAATGCACTGTTTTCATGGGCAGGCATGTGTTCAGTGATCTCCAAGACAGCAGGGCTCCATCACCTGAAACAATTTCTTGGCAAGACAAAATCCATCACCCTAAACATCCCCCCGACTTCCTCCTTCTGACCAATCTATGGTCTGGAATATCCCTTTGGTCAGTTGGGGTCACCTGTCCTGGCTGTGTCTCCTCCCAGCCTCCCATGCAGCCCCAAATTCCTCACCAGCCTGGCAGTACAAAAAGTAGAAAAGGCCTTGCCTCTATGTAAGCTCTGCTCAGCAATAACAAAAACATCCCTGCATTATCGTCACTGTGTTCAGCACAAATCCAAAACATATCCCTCTACCAGCCACTGTGAAAAAAATTAACTCAAAACCAGCACAGCAATATTGTGGGAAATCTGTGTGGAAAAATGTCTTTGGTGAGAGCAAAAAGGAAATTCAAACGTTATAAGTCACATGGTGGGGAGATATTTCCTTTTATAAGGCAAGGTCTACACAGAGGAAGTGTGTGAAGAAGGCATAACTATGAACTGAGGTAGGGAGCTACACAAAGTAAAATTCAAAGAAAAAAAGAATTAGGTACGCATATTAAGAAAGTTAATTTCTCTGGTTATTTTTCTACACATGCTATTGACTCTCCTGAAAAAGCCTGATGCAGTAATGATTGAATGCTTGGCATTTCCAAAAATATTTTTTGAAATACATCACTACAGAGCTGTGTAATAGGCAGAACTGCATTGGTGTATTACCTGCTAAAAGGTCAGCACTTCTTTTTCAAGCTTCTAATCTATTTTATGTCATTTTCAATTGGTAGTGTGGACTGATTGCTTAAAGATATTCAGTTCCACAATAGTGTTACTTTTGTACAGTCAGCTCTGAAGCTGGAAGTAGCTGGGAAAATTATGCTTGCTAGTAACTAGTAGATAAGTTGATTTAATTTGATAGCAGTGTCCAAAGACAAAAAAGAAGTATGCAATCTATTACAAAATTCAGGTTGCAGCACAAGGAATTAATATCAGACAAACAATTATTGAATATGGAGAACAAGAGGACTTAGAAATGTGTGCACATCTGCAGGGCTATGATCTTATTGGCATCACAGAGGAGTGCTGGGACAGTTTCTCTGGAATGTTGGACTAGAAGGAAACAGCCTCTTCAGGAAGCAAAGACCAGGAGTGTGGGTTGCCCTCCATGTCAGTGACCACTGGAGTGCATGGGTGTCTTTCTGGGGATAGAAGGGATAACAGAGAACTTGTGGGTCAGGATTAAAATGGAGCCAGTGGCAGGTGACATTATAGTGAATGTCCGCTACAGGCCACGCAACTAAGATTGAGTGGATGAAGCCCTCTATAAACTTGTAGAAGTGGCCTAACTTTCACAAGACTTGGTCCTCAGGGGAAACTTTAACTACCTTGATATCTGTAGAAGGGACAAAACAGCCAAGCATAAGCAATCCAGAAGGTTCTTGGAATGTTTTGATTATAACCTCCTTCCCAAAAAGTTAGAGACAGTAAGGAGAGGTTCTGTGCAGGACTTTATTCTTGCTAAGAAGAGGGACTGATAGGAATGTGAAGATCAAGGACAGCCTTAGCTGCAGTGACCATGAAATGGTGGAATTTAACATCCTTAGGGCAGCAAGGACAGCATGCAACAAGCTCAGTACCCTTGTCTTCAAATGGTCCTCTTTGGGGATCTGTTTCATAGAGCACCATGAGATAGAGCCCATGGGGAAACAGCAGCTCAAGAAAGCTAGTAATAGTAAGACTCACCTCCACTTTTGCATTTGATAGGTCATGGCAGTCTGATGTGAAGCTCCCTCTGAATGCAAAAGGGAAAACATAACCCCCATTTTCAAAGGAATAAAAATAATGAGAAACTGCATGACAGTCTCACCTCTGTGACTGGCAAGATCCTGTAGCAGATCCTCCAGGAATCTCTTGTTATGAAACAATATATACCACAATGCAGGAAGAAAGAGCAAACTCAGAAAACTTCAAATTATGTTTCTATTTGTATATTCCGGATAATGAGGATGGCACAAAGGGAACTAAGGAGATGCTAGCACAAGCAGATTATAAATGAAAGAGAAAGCTGCTCTACCTCTCTAATTGAATTGTATACAACCGTTTCTGTTTATGTATTCATACACTCATTATCACAGATTGAGAGATGATATAATTTATTTAAATAACTGCTTATTTTTTGAACCAACTGCAGTAAAGCTCTACCTGAAGAATTTACTTGAATGAAATATTAATGGGAATATATTTCCTGAATGTATAACTTATGTTTGCAGACAGTAGTAGAGGGCTGTAGAGACATAAGGAGACATCACTATTTAATAGTGAATATGCAGGATGGTAGTGTAAAAACAACGTCCCTGTGTTTTCAGGTATATAAACCACATTTATAAAAAATTCTGGTTTATAAATTAGAGATCAGAATTAAAAGATAGATAAATATAAAAGAAAGAAATAAAGATGAGACTAAGTTAAAAACTTTAGGATTTATGGGTTCTTGGTGTTGACTGAAAGGAATAAAAACTGTTCTATTCTACTGATTACATTCATTTGTAAAGCTAAATTCTTGATTGTGTCCACTTTTGAATATTTACAGGTGTCACTGAAGTTGTATGGCCTTTCTCTGTCACCATGTAATAAAGTGTCTACTGAAAATCTGAGAAATCAAAAGTTAGGCTCAATGATCTTGGGGTTTTTTTCCATCCTTGTGATTTGATGGTACTATGAAATACGTGGATCTAAAACAGAAGAATCTAATATTTTTTTCCATTTCTTCCTCTCCAGTAACTCCTTTCAATGACCCAATAAATTATATATTAATTAAACTAATTCCTTCATTTATTACCAATCTATTCTACTAAAATAAGTCTTTCTAGACCAAACATGGTTTCATTGCTTTAGCAGAGTGCAGAAATAAGATTAATAATATTTTAAGAATATCCTTCTAAATTATGCCTTGAATATATCATACAATCCTAGACAATTAATGCCTCCCTATTCTTATTCAGAAAAAGATCTGCTAAGACTCTTCTTCTTTGTGAAGACACTCTGATATTTGCTTTTCAGGAAAGCTTATTACACACAGAGGACTGAGGTTCTTTCATTGTTCGTTGTCCTTTCTATTGCTGTTGCCTTGAGGATTTTATAGCATCTCTTATATCTTGTGTAGATTGGAAATTTCAGTATGCTTACTGATTTTTTATTGTAAGCACAATGTCAGTGTTTAGGCAAATATTTTCTCATAAGCGTCAATAATATTTACATGAATATTTAAATTTATTTAGTGAAAACAATTGGAAGTAATTAAAGATGATCATAGTACTACAAACAGGTTCTCTTACAAAGACAACTCCTGAAACAAGATGTAGCGTAGGAGATGGATGGATGTGGAGCTATCTCTGTGATGCCAATCTCTATTGCTATGGATAGGAGCACCCAAAAGGACTTAAATGCAGCACAGAAGATACTGATACTGATTTCAGGGTGAAAAGAGTTATTTGTGGTTCAATATCAGATGGCTTATGTCAACTTTAAAGGCAAATAAAAATGAGCAAGTGAAGGAAGAGGGGAGGGGGGGAAAGGAAGTAAGGAAGTGGAAATCTTTTTATATTTTTATATATAGCTGGGGAAAGAAAAATATAGTTCGATTTCAAAAGCACATGGTTCTGGACATTCTTGCCAGTACAGCAGGTGGTTCCCTGAATACTTTTTCACCACAACCATGATGTTCCATCAGGATGTGCTCAGTTGCCTTATGGATTGCTTGTGCTCATTACATGAGTATCACTGTCTGGAGCACACTTTGACCAGATGCAGATGATGCACGTGATAACTGAATATTACTGTGCAAATTTATGTTTCAGTTAATGTTTGTTGGTTATTTTAATGACCCTTATTGACAAACATTGCCTACTAAATTCTGGTTTCCTAGAATTAAGTTATATAAACTAAGATGTAAAAAGCAAAGGACAAAACCTGGGGAGGCGTTGGGGAAGAACGACCAATACTCACACCAGTGGCAATTGTCACCCACAAGAATCTCTGTGTAACAGACATGATAATGACACTGTCTCAAAGTTTGCCAGTCAGAGGCTTCAAAACAAAGAGTGCTTTGGATTATGAATCTGAGATAATATGTGGAGACAAGGTAAGCAGGAAAAGAAACTGTGCAGAAAGTATTCTAATGTTAGAAAACTAGTATCTGAGATGAACTAGGAGTAAATGTGAAGGAAAGTCCAGAAATACAAAAGAAGTGGTCTGCATATGGATTACAAACCTGGATCACAACAAAGCACCCAGCTTTTCCTTTCTGCTTCATGTCTCATGTGTCTAGAAATGCCATATTTCAGAGAACTTTTCTGCCCAATTTTTCTTTGTCTCTACTTGTTCTTTCTTCCTCTCTCTATTTATGTTTCTGTCTGTGTTATTTCAAACTATTTCTTCACCCTCCTTTCTCCTACTTTAACACCTTTAGTGCTCTAGCTCTTCCCCTTTTTTCCCTTCTCATTTCCTTTAAATTCTTCCTTTTTGTTCACATTTAATGCATCTCTCCACATTCTGATGCTCACACCTTTGCACTGTGCTTTAAGATTTTCCTCTGAAATGCCAGAGATTTCTTTTTCTCTCTGCCTTAGAAAATCCTGCCTCCTTATGTTCCCACCTCCCTGTCTGCTCTTTGGCCCCTCAACCATTTTTATCTTCATTCCTCTTGAGAAACCCTGCCCTCAGCCATTCCTGTCTTTTTCCTTTCTTGAACATACCCCAGTATCTAGGGATGGGGCCACTCAATTTTTGAAGTAAATGGAAGATGTTCATGTTAGTGGAGTAAAAGTCAGGTAAGTTTAGGCTTTGATGAGGTGAAAGAGCAGATACTAGTAGAAATATGATGAATGTTTCTGGAAGGATAGAATTTTTACTTTTTCAGTCTCCTTCACAGACAGTACAGGAATACAGTAAGACTCTTTAGTTAAGTTTTATCTTAAAGAGAGAGGTAATATAGGCAATAGATAAGTTTGCTTTTTTAATAAATCAGTTTTTGAAAGTTAAAAGTTTTTAAAAGCCAGTGTATATCAATGGCCAGCTCCCTGGGTCTTTGATTGTGTTATTAGGTGAAGATGGAGAAAAAAAGCTCATGGAATATATTAAGAATATACTCTGAATTGTCCCTTGAGCACTCAGTTCAGCTGCCCTAGAGATATCACTCTGCAGTAGGGGTGACAAAAAAGCAGCATTGCCAGAACAAAAGCTGAAAGTGCAGTTCTTCAGGGACACATCACTCTACCCAAAGCAAAATTATTAGTGCCCCTGATATTTAGGCAGATAGCCTTTTATGCTGTCCCCTTCTGTGCTCAGAGACACAGAGCTAGAAACAGCACACAGGAGATGTGCTGCTGCCCAGTACTGTAGATTTTCTGTAATGCTGTACCTCTCAAAAAACACAGATATAGGACAACTTTTTTGTTTTTATTTTTTTAATTTCACTTTTAACTGCCCTAATAACCTACTCTCCCACTGCAATTTCATCAGGTCTGGAATCCATTTCTGTGTAGAATTATTTGTGAAGCCTCAATTAAGCTCATTCAGCATCTTGCACCTAACACAGGAGACTTTTTCCTGTAGGTTTGTGAAAACAATTATTAGGCTGTTTTTAATTCAGATGCAAATATGAAACCAGTCCAAATAGACTAGAAAGCCTGTAGGCTAATGCTGACAGACTGAGAACTATTTGCAAAGCAGCCCTCTGTTGCCAGCGTACAGCAAGGGAGATGGTTAAAAGATGTTGAGGTAGACAGTGTTGTGGTATTTCTCATTACTAAAGGTCACTGCTATGTTAGTTCATCACCATTTTTTGGAGAGAACTGCAGAAGGTTGTGACAGGGAAAGAAAAGTATTTTACAGGAGACAAGAAATACTGCAATGCATTAGGTAGACAAAGAAAGCACTTAGTGATTTCAGAAGACTTGCATGGATACAACCTGGGGCAGAGTTTGGCTCTGACTGCTCTATCTGCATCTCGATCCCCAGTACCCAATGCACTAAGTGGTGGTCTTACTTACAGGGCTGTAAATCCAGAGTATCTCTGTCGAAGACAACTGTCCCAAAACAAATCAAGGCAATCCAGATGGATGGTGCTGTAAATGAAATTGCACTCTAACCTCAAGTACTTGCTCTGTCTCAGGTAATATTTTTTTTCAAGTCATCCTGAGAAATAATTTTTCATCACAAAATCCAGCTTCACTGTTTTTCTGGGCTCACAGTGCTCTGACATTATTATGTTTATTATGTTTTTTCTGGACTCTCTCCATTTTAAAAGAGAAAGCCAACCAAAGTTGCCGTAGCCATTTTTGTAGGACAAGGGTGACATGAAAAAAGAAGGCAAATTTATCTCCTTTCTGTCACTTCATTAGGGAATAATTAATTTTTTGCTGATCACTCATTTAAAAGCTTTTTGACATGTTGCTGTGCTTAAAAGGTTGACCTTTTTCTCACACCTCCCTCTCCAGATAACCTTCCTAGGATCCATCTCATTCTGTTGTCTCTGCCAATCTCATTTACAATGCTTGTAGGTTCAGCAAGACAACGAAGGCAGCAAATGCGGCACTGCAAGTGTACTGCTGCTGTGAGTAGCATGGAGAGCTGAGCAGACAAAAAGCAGAATGAAATGTAACCTTTTACTCCTTAAATATGACTTGTGAAACTAAGTTTTAGATCACTTAAATTGTCACTGTAAACAAAAATTATAGACCTATTTGCCAAAGCTGGTGGTAAGTTAGGTAGAGCAACAGCATCTCTTATTTTGGCAGGAACAGTAACAGGTAGATCCATCAAGCCACTTCAGAAAGCAAGTCAGTGGAAAGGATATCTCCACATCTGCTACTTCCGTTACTAATGCTCTCAAAATGGTTTCACCAGCTTTCAGTGCTGCCACAGCTGCTGCATCATGTGCTGAATGTTTTAGTCTTTGGCAGCAAGAAGCCAGATGACGCTACTTATGCAATTTATATCCCTTGTGACATATACAATTAATGACAGGCCTTCTTTCCTCCCCATTACTTTCGTTGCTCTGAAGGACTACTCCAAATCTGAAGGACCTGTTTCATGTTTATTGTTATTAATCTGAATCACAGTTGCTTCAAGACAGGTCAATCAGAATCCTGTTGTATTAAGTGTCCCACATAAAGAATTTGATCCGTTTCAGAGATTAAACATGATCCTTGGATTTTGAGCCTTTTTTAATGTAACTCTCACTTTTACATACAAATTCTTTCAGCTTTGTCTAAATGGGAGCCATCAACTTCACTGCTGCTTAGCTTCATTCATTGAATTGGCCTTGGTGAAAAAGCTGCTAGATTGCACATCCTTCGGAAAAGTAGATTTGCTTTTCCTCCCTGTTTATAGAGCACCAGGCATATGTGGTATTTCAGGCTGTATCAATTACCATTACAAAACTCAATTATATGCTGCTGTATAATTAGCTAATGGATGCAGGTCATTACCCTACTGTTGCTATCATAGCTCCTCTATACTTCACTTTGCAAACACACAGGTGGAAAATAAAATGAAAAGGTTTTTGTAGAGTCCCTAACCCACATGTCCAAATATTTTTATTTTGTTTTGTTTCTCTGCACCATACAAATATATTCTTTCTTCATAAAAACAGCATTTCTAATTTCACTTTTTTACACGTGCACAAATTTCAATTCTATTCTATTAAATCTGGTTAAGCTAATCCTGTATCACCAGGAGGGCAAACTTAGTAGACTATCCTAAGTCTCCTTTTACTACTGCCCTTGATCATCCATAATTTAAGAACAGTTTCTTGCCTCTCTCTCTCTAGATACAAAATTCATCCTCTGACAACTAGAATAATTTGGTGACCATAGGGTAGGTAGGTAGTTTTAAGGTGAGACACTGTCCTTCCCAAAGACTAGCTAGGATCCTTATGTACCTGGGGAATATATTAATTTCTGATTTAACAAACCTGTAACAGTCCATTTCAGTGTCTGATATACAGATGAAGTATGTACACACTGGAAAGGTTTGAGCAAAGAGACAATTCCAAACTCCCTATTTTCTTAGAAGGAAAAGAAAACACGCCAGCTATTATCCATATGTTAAAAAATTAAGCTAAAATTAAAAAGTTATTTAGATAAAGAGTTTAGAACCCCAAATCAGAACATATTTATCAAATATTAACAACAGTTTTGTATTTAAAAATTTGGATGATGTGGCTGTCACTGACATGCTCATGAGGTCAAATTTTTTTTATGTCATGATTGGACTAGGAAAGTTGGTCTACAATCATAGACTCTGGCACAGAAGACAAAAATATCTAATATACTGAGACACACAGCACCATTACAAATCTCACTAATCTTAGAATAAACAATAATTCAAATGCCTTGCTGTGTATTGCGTTAAGAATTACATTTGTATTGTATCTGCTTGACTCTTGTAATATGAATCTTATCTTTGTGAATGAAAATGGTTTCCCTGTGTGCATTATATCAACATATCAACATGTTCATTATATCAAGAGTATTCTTTCTTGGTGCTTTTTATGTGGAAAATACTAAGACTCACATATTGAGGGTCTGAGAATCAAATCAGATAAGATTTTAAAGGGTTTTGTATTTCTCCCACCTACACAATTAGAGGAATGTATTAAAATGCCCTTTAATTAACTAACCTTTTAGTAGCTTTAGCTATATTTTTTATAATCTTAATAAACTTCTGATTGGTATAACCACTGGCAGCAAGACAGGTACTTTCTTATAATCTATTTTCAACAAAATACACATCAAGACTATTTCACTATGTAGCAGCTGACAAACTGCAAACAGGCATCCTACTTTTTTTTTGTAATTGTATTCCTGAAAAAAAAACAAATTTATTGAAAAATATATCAATTTTTAAAATTTATTTTCTCTGTGGTCTTGGAAGCCTATTTCCTTCCTATTCAGACTGCCTAAGACACTACCTGAATATGCGATGCAAATCTGTGTACATCTTCAAAGTAGAATTTAATCTTGCTGTAGTTTGAATGTAATAAACAGGGAATATAAATATTTTTGATCAATCACATTACTGAGTATAACTTCAAAAGTTCAGTTGAACTAGGAGTCTTACTTTTTTATTATATAAAAAATATTTTTCAAGTTTTTCACATTTCTATTTATCACCAAATGGGAGTGGGAAATGAGACTCGCTAAACAAGTTGATAGAATTATAATTTCTTAAGTGAGATTTTAAAAGTCTGTCTTTATACAAGAAAGTTACAGGTAAAATTAAATTTAAATTTTAAATTTTAAACTCCCTCTATAAACAGTTAGATAAGATTAAGCTTGCTCAGCATGCAGGTTTAAGTTACAGTTGGTGATTGGCCTGGAGTACAGATTCCACCTTCCACCACCTTCCTCCACAACTATATTAACAAAAATGCTAAATAAGTTTTACCCCATTTTTCCAATTGTCTAACCATTGAAAAATTAATTCCTCATATTGCAGGGTTTATACCCTGTACATACAAGATATTTTTGGAAACCTTAAGAAGAGAAGGATAAAAGAGTATGTTCTCATACTTTCAAGTTAGATTAGGGAAAGTATAGGAAAACAGAACCAGACTTTTCTTAGAGATGCACAGTGGCAGGAAAAGAGGTAACAGAAACAAGTTACAACAAGGAAAATAATGGTTAGATATAAGAATAAATTGTTAATGATAAAGATTCTTAAATATTGGAACAGGTACTCAGAATGTGATGAAGCCTTGTTTCCAGTGGAGGAGTGGGACTGGATGGCCTCCAAGCCTCCTTTCTGATTCTTGACACTTGATCCTCTGATTCTACTTGTACTCTTAAAAAGGAAAATATCTTCCCATCATTAATCTTAGTATTGGTATGAATGAATACTGGTTCTAAATTAGACCTGAGACATAAACACTGAATCTTTATTCCTTCCTATTTGCTGTTTTGGCAAACTCTCTGTAGTCTCACATCCCACACATATATAGCAAGGGGCAATGTGGTACTGTGATTAAAGGTAATTGTGAACATTTTACATGACATATTCTATTTCCAGAACAGAAGGAACTGGAAAGAGTAGAAGTATCTATATGGATAAAATTTAGATATTTGACTATATATACCAGACAATAACTTCTGCTCTGCTAGTTACAATGATGGCTCAATGGCTATAATTCTTTTCTCTATTCAGCAGTTTATTTAAAATCTGACTTTATCCAGATTTGAAGCCTATATTCAGGCTCCATATGCTTAAGAATGTCTTTTTTTTTTTAATTAAAGTTCTTTGTAGTTGAATTTTGAAGACTAATAATACATCTTCCTTTATAAGTCAAGGTTTTTCTCATCCAAAAATTTCTTGTCAAAGAAGTCTGTTCGTGACATATTATCTCAGCTGGTCTCTGTCTTACTACAGCTACACAAGCAGAACCTTTTAACTAAAGTGCATGTGTGGGGATCTCCAGAAATCAGTTTCTTATACCAGATTAAGGTCTGCATTAGGTGCTGGATTTTGATCAGCCCAGCTCGCTTGTGCAACATCAAAATCTGTGTATTTATGAGCGTTTTCCTGATCTTCCCTTGCCTCCTGCCCCCAAGTAGTGGAGGTATCAGCACCTGCCTTCTTACAGCTAGATTGTCTGAAGTCTGAGTGGTGTTTATTAGGCATAGCATACACTTTACTAGCTCTCAAATGAGAACCCTAATTTCAATACAGGTATCCAGAGGCCTGAAATGGAGCATGAAATCTGAACCCTGGAAGGCTTTTTTATGATAACAATGTCCATTTGCACGCTTAAGCAAACCTGGTAGTTTTTACTCCATTGGAATCACACTTTCTTATTTGCCTCTATATATTTGAAATTTCTAATAATTTCTAAAATTTACCAAGAAGGATATAAAATGTGTAAGTAGGAAAACAAATACGGGAAGAAAATTGATTGTTTTTTAATTGGTAAAACTTAGATAATTCAAATACCAAATTGTGAATCATAAAAATCCATGGTCTTGCTGCAGAGCTGGCCCTGTGGGGCCATGTGAGGTTGCATGTTTAATTTTTAAGGCAGAGACATGCAGTAGTCATTTAAAATTTCACTGAGTAAATCTTTAAATATTGAATAAAAACTAATGAAATTATTGAAACATATCCAAGCCACAGCTTCTCCCAAGACAACACATTTGTACTCCCTGAATATACTGCATCTTGATGGAAATCTGAGTCTACTATTTCTTTGACAACTGACATACGAATGTCCTTTGAAGTGCATCTCTGCCAACTGATGTCTCTTTTTACAATTAACCTGAGGGTTATTTCAGCATAAATATTTTAATTTTTGCTCATTCACACTGTGAATTTTCCTGATATACCTACCTATGAGGGTCAAATTTGTAAAACTGCTTGAGCCACTATTTTTCCCTTTTTCTGCATTTATTGCAATTGAAAATTCCCAGGGAAAAGAAAATCTGCCTCCTTGATGAAGTTCATATGAGCTCAGTTTTCCACAAATTGTGAAAAATGTTCCAGGACCAGCCCCTCAATACTCAGTTGGTGGGCTTCAGAGTGAACCCCTGCTTATTCCAGAGCTGTCCTTGGAAAGGCTTCTTGCATCTTTCTTTGCAACAGATGTAATTGGTGGTGGTCAAAATTTGGGTGCTGGCTGAGATGAGCCACAACACTCATAGTTCCTGTCAAACATAGATAGCTGTTTGTTCTGAGGGTCTGCAAGCTAGTGCAGGTGTAAAATAAAAACCAGAAAAATAGAGCAGTATTAAATAGATTTTATCTGTTTCTTCTAAGAACTATATTAGGTAGGACAAGAGAATTTTAATTGTCCTGAAGTGTTTAATTTTAAAAAATGTAATGGATTTTACTGTTTTTGCTCCAGACTATAAACTAGGACATAATAAAATAGTTAACACAACCTGATATGTTTGTTTTTTCTATCTCAGCATAGACTTGAGTCATTGCTTAGATCATTAATAAATGTTAATAAGCACATAATCAGTGTTATTAGATGAACAGATTCCAAAGTTCACTATAATGAAAGGTCTATTGACAAGGGAAGAAAAAATAAGATAAAGCTCTGAAAGAGATTTAAAAAAAAAGTAAAGGAACAATTCAGCTAGGAAAAGAAGTTTGAAAGGTATTAAATCACGTAAAGTGTCTGATTGATCTTGACTTTTAATTCTCCTCTCAAAAAGAAAACTACAGTGAGGCATGCCTATCACAGTTGAATTTAGACTGATAAAACCACAAAGTTAATGTGTTTTAAAAAGTATCGGAATTACATGGGCTTCAAAAGAAGTCGACATTTCCCTTTACAGAACAATAAATAGCACAAAAGAATCAAGGAGATGAGAGGAGAAGAAGTGAAGGAAGGAGAAACATTTGTTGAGAAAAGCATCCATGGAAAAACATTTTCAATATTTTGGGCTATTGTTTGAAGTAGAGTTCATGGGGCTGACTGTGTGCAGGTAAGAAGGGGTAGATGACAGCAGAGAAGAAATTCATCCATAAAAGCATGTGATAGATGTTGCAGTGGGAAAATCAAATACTTACAAGTACAAAATGAGAGAAATCTACAGTCTTTGCATCCCTAGTTCTTTTCCCTAGAGTATAAGCATTATAATACATAATCACACATTGTATTTTTTTTTCTTCACAAGACCTCTACTCCACTGAGTGAACAGAATGGATGGTGATCAATTAAAAAAGAACAGCTATTCAATGTTTTGTTTTATCCTCATTGTTCATTTTGTGGACTTATGCCTTATCTACTGCACACTATTCAGAGGCTGCAATGAAGACAGAATTATTAATTTCCTCATGGGCTTTTCTCTGGCAGTCAGCTCCGTGATGCTCCACAAGCATTAATTTATCTTCACAAAGTGCAGTGTGATGTGAGAGGTTACTGTTATCCCCACATTACAGAAAGCAAGCTGAACTGCGAGACAGCAGGAGACTGTTTGTTTACAGCAGGCGATTGAGGGTTTAGCAACTGATTTCTCAAATTACATAAAGTAGCACTCTGCATGTTCAAGACAGTATTCACACAGACTTCAGTTGTATCTGAGAATAGCCAGAGTGCAGACCAACAAAAATCAAAAAAGAGACACAAGTGCTTAGCTGCTTCTATGATAGCACCAAACCAGACCTCTACAGCTGAGAAAAAATCCAAATATCTGTTTCATTCACATCCCGAACAGCATTAAAAAACAGATCACATGGAAAGCACCCCAGTTTCACATTCCCAGCAGGTCTAGATAATGCTCTGAATAAAGTATGGACTCCTATGGAAGTTGACCTAAGTGGCCATTGAATCAAAGTGTCTCTGAATTCATGAGAGAAATTGGAACTGAAGTTAGATGGTAATATGTCATTTTGTGACTTTACAATACCTGGTTTTGCAACTACAGCAATGCTTTATAAAGTAGGGCAAATAGCTATTTCTATAGTAGCTTCTGCACTTTAAATAATTTTAAAAGGAAGCAAATAGAAGCTCCTCTACATGATGACACCACGTTGTCCTTTCACAGATCTAGGAGGTCTGCATGGTCTTTGGCCAGTTCCACTCACGGTACAAGTGCTTGCTGCAGAGGGATATTGAAGAAGCCGGTACTAAGGAAATGAGTCAGACTTACCTTGCTTATCACAGACCTGAAGTCTGCTAATCTTACTGCCTTACCATACCAGTAACAATGAACTGACCACATACCCTCATAAACATACCGAATTATCTTCACACTGAATCAGTGACTTCTTTTTTTAGTTTGGTCCCAACAGGATAACCTGAAGACCATGCATGATGCAGAATTCAGCTCTGGTCAGCCTTAGCTCAGAATTCCTTACAATGTCAGCCTTAAGCCCTGCTTAATCTCTTCAGCCTTGCACTGGAAAATGATCACTTTTGCTGTGATTATCAGATGTTCTGAGACAATGGACTCATTGGACTCATTAAGAACAGAACCCTCATAGATTTAGAAGCTTGAATTTTCATCTTTCTTTGTGGACTGTTTACCACTGTGCAAATCAGGGTCTTGTTTTATAATAATTAATATTATTCTCACATTTCATGCAAATTGGAACCTATCAACAGGGAAAATTTAATTTAAATTATTAAAGTCTGATGAAAAATTACAGTTGAAAAGATCTTTTTATGAGAAAATCATGCAGCTCTATCATTAGATAATGCTGCTTATCCTGATTTTAATACACTTTCAACAGTAAAAGAAGTGATAGCAGTCAGTAATCAAATTTTAAATACAATAAGCAGAAGTGAGGTGACAGTTCTGGAAAACTTCTGAAAGATATTGTTCAAATGCTCTTTGTCCCATAAATACACATTATTCTAAATCATGAATGCTTAGTTTTAGTATAACCTGGATGTTAATATATTTTTGCAATCAAATAGAAAAAGATTATCAATATTATAGTGTCAAATTTGTATCCTCTTTGTCCTAATACCATGTTTAAAGGAAAGTTTCCCTTCTCTCTCTGTGAACTAAGGAGTATCAGCCAGATATGCACAAACACAATTTTAGAAGTGTCTCTAATGATCAGGTTATACATATATTAAATTATTTCATAGTTAACTCTCCTCTTCCAACTCTCCAAAACACATGAAAAAAAAAACCAAAAAGTGTATCCAAAAGTGGAGTTCTATAATCAAGATTACTGAAAAAGTAAAGAAAACCACAGGTAAGAGTTTGCACACTGAACTACAAAACTGCTACTTATAACTGCAGATCTAGCCTTAGACATATAGAACACTATTAGACATTCCTCTTTCACTTCTCGTTGTCTAAGGATGCAGATTATCCAAGCTCTAAATTTTTAGGAAGCAGTAATTTTAAGAGTATCCTAGTTGGGCTGGTAATTATATGTGAGAAGATGTTATAAAATAAAATCTTGCATTTACTGCACTTGTGAGGCAAACTAATCCAGAGTCATATCGAACCTTACCTAGCATGCAGATAGGTAATGTAGGTGTAAGATTTTTTTCTCATTCTGTCTTCTCCTCTACGTAAGCATTTTAAGTATGAATATTGCAAGGCTGAAAATATACATAGAAGTCAAATATGGTGTTAAGGATTCTTTTTTTTTAATAAGTGTGAAACTACATGTCGTTCTTCGGATGCAAAACAAAAAAACCAAACAACTTAGCAATGTTTTTACAATTATTTAAAGAGAAGGATCACAATGTGTTCAGTGGGTGTTTTCAAAGTAAATCAGTAATAGTCAGACTAATAATTTTATAATGTGTTTCTCCAATGATCATTTGTACTTGAATTCCACTGTAAAAGATCATGCATTCATCTACTTTACATACTGCCCACCTTCTACTCTGAGTAGCAACTAAGCTGAATATCAATATACTTCTAATCACATCCCAAACTGTCCAAAGTTTCCCATTTCATAAATATCTGGGTGAAATTTAGTATAAAAAGCAAAATATGACAGCCAGATATATTTCTAGCAGCTTTTCTCTGGATGAGTTACTTTCAAGTAAATGCATCCTGCACTTGTGTTTTTCATTGACTTTCTTGTTTTTACAAATGAGATAGGAAGAGTTTAAAAAACTTCTTTTAATTTCCCAAGTACATTGCAATGTTGAAAAAGCAAGTCATAGTTGGCTAACATGTAATCAGAAGAGATTTTTGAATATGAAGCTCACAGTAAGAAATAAAGTTTAAGTGTAATTCTCTCCTCTGCTAGCACTGGTGAATGCCCAAGAGGACTCCCCCTTCATTGTGGGGTCAAAATTACCAAGTGGAACTCATTAACTTAAAACTCTCCTATTTTTTCACTGTTGACCATTGATCTTCAAATGTTTCAGGGAAAAAATCCTCGCACAAAATCTAGTCTCTGAAATAACTGCTTTCCACAAAAAGAGCACTCAGAAACGCTGTGTGATTTAGACAAAATACATAATAGAGTCCTCAGTATTGTAATACTTTCATATGCCCTATAACATTTTACAAAACTTTTACACACTTTTGAACAGAAAAGAATGTATATTTTCTAATTTTTAAGAAAAAAAAAATATTTTTTCACAATTCCTTTTCACAACTCACTAATTTTGCAAACCAAGTTGCTCCTTTTTAATGAGACTTCAAATTGCAAATACCTTGCTAAGAAATGCTCTTCTCTGCACTATATCAACATGACATTTCTAATAGAAAATGCTGATAATCTTGTCAAACATTCTACCTCTCTGCATACAACATAATATTCCATCTCTCTCTGGTAGTTGAGATAATACACCAAATCACTCCAAATTAACCTGTGTTGTCCAAGTACATCACTGAATTGATGTGACAAGAGGTAGTAGATATACACTGATGTACAACTAGAACAAAATATTGGGAAACCACAATAAATTCTTCAAATAATGAAGAGGTTGTGGTTTAGGGGGTTTTTTATTATTATTATTTTTTCAGGGATTATGAGAACAATATGTTTTTGTAAAGAATTGTTCAGCTTGTACTGAATTTTGTTTCGTTTTATAGTCATAACTTAGTCTCAACTGCCTCTTGTATTTCCCTGCCTTCAAATTTTAATTTTTCCTTTTACTCTTAAAAAGAAGAAACTTAGCAGCAAGTAAAGCTAGAGGAGGCCTATCCTTAACCTCAGTATTATACGCTACAAAAGATGCATAAAATTGAAGTTGTCAAACTAAAGCAGACAGAGCACAGATTTAGCTTAGAAACCTTCCTGCTGCTTAGTGCAGTGACTAATGTCAACGTAAGCAGAAGCCCAGATCTGTATCTTACACATGCATCATCTTACTGGCTGCTTTCATCAAGATCTACATGGGGTTTGATCTTGACCAGAAATTCTATTTTGGCTCTAAGAAATCTATTTGCAATTTATATTTTGTTAAAACCAATTTATCAAACCAAATGGTTGAGCAAAGCTCTAATATCAATAAATTAAAAATCAAAATAAAACATAGATTTCTATATCAGATCTTCTTTTACGAGCATCTTTAAAGCATAGAACATCACATTAACTCATTCAATCATCCGTGCTATGGCACAGCTCTATATTTCCTTCGAGAAAGATAGTTTATGGTTTGAGAAACCTTTTCCTTCGTAAAATGAACAAGGACACAAGAAACCTAATACATCTCTCATTGAAAAATAGCATTCCTACTAAGAAGATTAGTGGTGTCATTTTTGAAAAGTGATCCATATTTCTCTAGTAAAAAAGTATTTAGTCCTTCAGAAGAAAGGAAGGGCCAGGCTCACTGACGGATTTTGTCCTTCCTGTCACCAGATTTTGCTACCATTTTCTCTGATGAGTTCCGAGCTGTTGTGACTCTGTGTAGCTGATGTCAAGAGAGTATGGCATGAGCTGTTCCACAGTCAGCACGATATCCTAAAGCACCAGAAAATAGGGGGGTACGTAAATATAAAAACATGTTGTTCTGTACTTTCCATGACAATCCTGCACTGTACAGATAAGCCAAGACACATGGCAGTTCTCCTCAAGTTTTTTGTATTAGAGGAGCTTTCTGAAATTTTGGATGTTTCTGAAACATTACAGTACCTTCCCAAAATCTTAATTGCATTCCATTATAGGTTTGGGTTATTTTTCTATTTGGATACATATTATAGACTAATATGTAAATATTAAACTTTTTGGTTTTACCTTGTTTATAATTATTCATCTTCCTTAGTTTACCTTGTTTATAATATTCTTCTTCCTTGTATTTCAAACCAATTTTGTGGAATAAAATAAAAACATACACCTGGAAGTACAACTGCTGTTACTCTGGTGATATCTTGATGAGAATCCAAGATTAATCATCTGTT
This sequence comes from Polioptila caerulea, assembly GCA_013397295.1. Classification (NCBI taxonomy): domain Eukaryota; kingdom Metazoa; phylum Chordata; class Aves; order Passeriformes; family Certhiidae; genus Polioptila; species Polioptila caerulea. The sequence continues at coordinate 1,324,565 of VYXF01006616.1, forward strand.
CTTATAGAAATAAAGACCTGTGTTTTAAAATAGTTCCCCTGATCTCTTTCATGTGCATTCATGTTTCTTTTCTTTCCACTGTGACGTTTTTCCTTTTTTGGGGTAGATTTTTTTTCTCATTGCAACATGTAACTGTAGTTTCTGCCCTGACAGTGTACATTGGAAATTTCTCTAAGGACCACATTATATAATGAAACATTGAAATTAGATCCTTCCTTAGCCTTCACTTTTCCATCCAGTTCACTCAGGTGATCTTCAGATGTCCTAGAAGTCTTAGTGCTTCTCCACTGGATTCATTCAAGTTTGCGTATTTCTCTTTTGCACCAAAAGCTCTGAACTAGACAAGATACTTTAGATGAAGCCTTCTAAGTGCCAAGTAGAAGGGAATAAATGTTTTACTTTATTTTATTCCATTCTCTTGGTAATGCAACTCAACCTGTGGTTACTTTTCAGCAGCATATGGTGAAACTAGTGACTTATTTTCCATTTTTGTCCCCCGTGACCCTCAGGAACTTCTCTGCAGAGATATATTCTATCAAGTCATTGGCCCACCTGTGTTGCTATAAGGAATTTATTTTATCCCAGGCACTGGGCTCTTTGGAATTGGTCCTTGATGAACCTTGTACAGTTCTTGCCAGGCCATTCCTCTGTCTTGTCAAGGGCCATCTGATAGCCTTTCCTTCCAGAGATTCAGTGGCTCCCCTCAGTGTGGTGAACCTGTGGGCATGCTGAATTTCCTCCCGTGATCCAGGTCATTGCTGAATGTGTTAGACATTAGTGACCTGGTACCATCCTTTGAGGAACCCTCCTAAACAGCTGTCAGTCAGACTTTGGATCATTGATGACATTTAGTTCTGTGTTAAATAATGCAGGAAATTACCTCATTAAAGGGGTAACTGTTTGAATGGGTCTAGGATTTTCTGTGACATGCAGGGAGAAGGGTATTTTCAGATTGAGTAAAACTGATTCTGGAATGCTTTAGGGAGATTGTGGAGATGTGGAAGTCTTCTTATGTGAAGTTTCCCAGTGGTGGGTATGGGAGGGATCAAGAGGACTGAGAAGGACCAAGCAGTGATAGAAGGGTTTTATGGAAATCAGTCAAGGATTAACAAGCTGTCTGTCAGTATGCTTTTCTGTCTAAACCATGCATTTATCATCTTCCCATTAAATCATGTTTCTAAATATTTTCTCTGATTGTACTCCATGTTCCAAGTGGGTAGATGTGAATGACAACAAACTTCTAGCTGAATGGGAAAAAAAATAAATGGTCTGTCTACAAGCAACTGAAGTGAAAATACAAAGCTCAGAGGCTTGTAGATCCGAATACCATCAACTAGAGAACGGGGATTTAGGAGTTACCCATTTATCTAGTGGGTATCTCAGGTCAGCTGCTGGAAAGGTCTAAACTGTGTAAGTTTATGTGATGTCTGACTACCAACACATAGAGTGGGACTGCAGCTTCCAGGGGCTCATAGGTCTCAGAGGAGACCAGGAGACATAGGAATCAATATGCCTGAAGCCTTCAAGACCATCTACTGCAGTAATACATAGAACCTATGTACTTCATTGATAACTTCAATGTTAATCCATCAGAGTGGAGGACAGGGATCAGGCCATCCATGGTGTTCATGTTTATGTGATTGAAAAGAACATTTATGTGTGTGCTGGTGAGGGAATGTTCAGGCTGTGTTTTGCTGCATGGCTACTCTGTATAGGTGTTGGATGTGTGTAGGTACATGCTTTTGGAGGACACACATTCAGCCTTGCTACTAGCTGGACATGGAGCTACTGGTGACACAGAACAGCTGCAGCCTCACATCTGTCAGGCTGTATGATTCAGCAACTTTCTACAGTACTAGGGTTTGGCTGACCAGTCTTTGTCCCTTCCATCTTCCTCCTTGCCTTTCTTGAAGGATGACATGAAACTCGCTTTTCCAATTATTTGGGAACCCTTTTGAATGTTCACGACCCTTCAAAGTTATGAGAGGGGCCTCCCAAAGACATCAGCCAGCTCTATGAGCCCACGCCAGGGCACACAGTTTGAACCCAGGCACTTGTATATATGCAACTAGACATGACACCTGACACCTTCCTCACCAGTGCAACAAGTATGTTTTCCTCAAACTCTGCAACTAGGTGCAGAGACTTGGGAGGCCTGGAAGGAAACCTTGTCAGTAAAGACCAAGTAAAATAAAGCAGATGGACTTCTCATTGGCACTGTACCTCCAAAACCATCCAGGAGCAGCCCTACATTTTGGTTGATCTTTCCCCCAGTGCACTGTCCATGTAAGTGCTTCTAGCCACCTTTCACATGCTAGATTGTGCTCTGCTTATTTGCAAGCAGAATACTTAAAATAGATCGACAGTCATGCTTTCTAGGTAATAATGTAAACGTTTGTAATAGAAAAAGCCCAAGTACAGTTTTAACTTCAACTATGCTTGTTTTTTTGGTTTGCTTTTTTTTAATTTTGCCAACAGATACTCAGTTTCTAATGCTAGGAAATGTACAGGGGGCAATAAAAATGGTCAAACCAAATTATTTTATTACATGCAAGGAAATAAGATAGAACTGTTCATCATGTCATTGAGTTAACTTAGCCAGGGATGAAACAGAGAGTCAAGTGATATAATGGTTCAAAGGGAACCAAATACTGGACCAGTATTTGGAAGACAAATATTTTAAAAGTTACTAAACACTCTAATTACTGTGGACTCAGGAAATCCTGTGTGCTGAGTACAGTTGGAGAGAAGCTGTCATGTATGTTTGATCTCTTCTTATTTCTGCCCAGCTTGTACTTACGACTACCATTGGGATGCTGAACTGGAGAGATCCTGGATCTGAACTGGTGTGTACTTCTTTATGTTGCAGGCCTATATAATTAATCCCTAGAATTATATCCAATTGTTTGCCTACCAACAGTGAGCAGCTCTCAACATCCTCAGAGCACTAACCCAGCAATATTTCCCCATTCAGTAATAAATTTTCATGATTCTGATTTGTGAACAGAATTACACTCATCCTCTTTTAATCATCCTGACTGTATAGGACAAAATGGAAAATATGAATGACGGAAAAAATATGCAATCTGATTTTGAATATATGCAAAAATCAGATGTTTAGAGTAAAAATATGCAGAGTTTGGATAATGTTTTCAGATCTTCAGATTCAGAAGACTGCATTTCTAAGAATAAAAACATGTCAAAACACTACTAAACCTACAATAAGTGTTTATAGAAAAATCTGATAACTTAACAGATTATGCAACAAATGCTATTTAAAAGGCCTATATTTCTCTTTATATATGGGCTTTCTTTGGCATTGTCTTCTACTTAACTTCCTGAAATATTTGTTCTATTGGTTAATGGAGATGGTCTCATGAAACAAATGCTTTTTTATAAAGGGAAAACCTTTCAATATTCAGGAGTTTCTGAATAAAAATGCTAAATAATTAATGAACTATTCAAACTAATGTTTGCAAATATAATAGTAATAAGTTCTGACACAATGTACTCTCAGATATCTGATTAAGGCAATCTAGAATTCTTTGCAGTGGTCTCAGTTTACCATTGGATTACAAGAGCTTTTGCACACTGACTCCTGGAATCTGTTACTTGCAAATTCTAATTTATCTTTGACTATTAAAAAGAAAAGGTGAAGTAAGAGAAGTATGTGTCTCTTATCAGTTTAGAATGACATAAGCACCTCTCTTTACACAGGAGGTTAAGCTGTTGAGTTCTGAAGGATTTGTGGGTGAGCCGTCTTTAAGCAGTAGATAAAGAAAATTAAAGTAATCTATGTGTAAACGAGAAAAATATTCTGAGAACATATGGAGATAAAACTCATCCAATATATAGCCTACACTGAAATGAGATCATGGGAAGTACTTGTCTTACTATTTTTCCCTATAACTGTCCTCAGTTCAGGAAATAATTCTTTGTTTCTCGCAGTTTCTTTCTCTTATAGTGAAGAGCTGCATCTTCCAGCCTTTCAGAAAGCTCTGTGTACACTTCTGGGTCTTCAACATGAGCAAAAAACCAAACACATTCAAGATGGTAACACTTTCATTTGTCTAGGAACAGAAAAGGTGTCTTGGGAAATACAATTGAAAAAACCATTTCACAGTTCTAATGTGAATTTGTGTGCTACTTTGCATGCATTCTCACACAATTTTGGGATTCACAGCAAGATTGTGCTCTGGTTATTTGAAAGCAGAATATTTAAAATAGATTGACAGTCATGCTTTGTAGGTAACAACGTAAATGTTGATAATATAAAAAGCCAGAGTACATGCCTGTACTTTATCTCACAACAGCAAAGATCAGAGCATGCTGATGTATGCATTTAAAATATTCTTTCATTGTACCAGTTGCTGATGCTGACTGATTCATAGCAGAGAGAAAAAAAAAAAAAGAAAAGAAACAGCACACTATCCCAAATTCACAGACCTTGGTCATATCGTGTCTTAGCAGTCATAGTAGTAAATTTGCAGAAAATAGCATAAATGCTGTCTTACAAGGAATCTATGGGTGTTTATTATGCCTTGAATGAGAATTAAATGCCACTTGCTGTAATCTAATATACTTCTGAAAAAAATAGCTCTTAGGAAGTATCTCTATGAGCCAGAGATAAAAGTTATCATTAGATGCAGGCTGTATCAACCTTCAGTTAAAAGAATGGGCTTTCCCAGAAGCAGAGATTACTTTACCTTCACCCGTTTTCAAAAATCCTTATCATGGTTTGGCATATATCAAAATAACCAGAGAATCCTTTCCACAGAGTTGAGGATATGTTAAAGAAATAGCAGACTGCAAAATTTCACAGATTTAAGTCTCAGTAAATGTAGTTAAAATCTATGTTTTTCTGTTTGAAAACAAAAAAAAAAAAAACCAAACAAAAGAAAAAACCAACAACAACATGACATTTCTATCTCAATAATAGCTTTCAAGTGATCAAGACCTATATCTTTATGTTCACATCATTTTGAAACAGAAACAGAGATTGAGTTCCATTATTCACTACAAAAAAACCCCAAGCCATGAAAAAAAGGAATGTTGTCTGTACCCGATCAGTCTTGCACTGAACACTCTGCTATAGAATTTAATTTATCTTAGATCAATAGTTTCATTTGAACTTTCTCAAAGGCTGCAGCTCTTTTCTCTGTGTTTTTGTGTGAACCTGTTTCTAAACTAATTACATGGGACATTTGGCCGCAATCCTAAAATAAGACCTTGCAGAATCAACGCCAGGATCTGGGTAAAGTCTCATTGCTGCTACCTTTATTATTCTACAAGCAATCTAATAGGATGCTGATTTATATTTATCTTATAGGAAACTTACTAAAGAAGGACATGGTAAATGTACAAGAAAAGCCTGCTGTGACAGTTCTAGCTTATTTGGTTAGCGTCTATGAATAAATAAACTGGTACGACCTCTTATAGCTATTCTTTTTCTCAGCTGGATGCTAAAAGATTATCTATTTTCTCAGAGCTTTTCCTTTTTATGTGCTCTAGACCTGAATTAACAGGTCATTATTTCATGGGGTTTTTTTTAGGCTGATGTTACAATACAGTAATTGCACAGGCCAGCATGCACATTTCAAGGCTCTTATTTTGGGTGTTTTCAGACCTTGACTGTGATGTGACATTAGTGTGAGATTGCTATAAATAAAAGTGCACAGCCATTACTGAGAAATGAAATAATGTGGGTGATGCAGACTTTGAAAAGAGACGTAAAGTGGCCATTGTTTATTGTTCCATCGGAATGCCCTCTACTCTGAGTGTAAGTGCTGAGGTTTCAGTAGACAGCAATCAGTTAGGGTTCTGCTAAGCCTCCACATTTATCAGTGATGCATGAACTTCATCTAAATAGTTGTAATTTGTCAGGAATTCTTGTACAAAACGAAAATCAGAACAAAATAAGTAAGACAGAGAATCAGAATATTGTGCCTTAAGGGCAATGTGTCTGTTAATTATTTTAACTGTGTTTCTAAGTCTAATTATTTGTATTAAGGTGTCCTGCTCATCAGTAAAACAAAAATAACAATTATCACTAAAGACATTTCATGATTGTAAATGCTGAGTCAGAGAATCTCCCTTAAATTGAGTGAACAAATTGTGCAAAATGAAACAAGAGTGTAGTCCTTGAGGTCAAACTGCAGGGAGGCCTAAGTGAAACAAAACCATTCCTATCAAGTATTCCCTTGCAAGCTTCAACGGGACTCGGGATCCAATAGGATTTTATCCCATTATAATTTTAGGTCAATAAACCAGTGGATGTCTATGAAGAAATTAGGAAAATGTGGGGGCTTTTTTGTTGGTTGGTTGGTTGGTTGGTTGGTTGGTTGGTTGGTTGGTTGGTTGGTGGGTTGGTTGGTT
>VYXF01006616.1:1330948-1399947 GCA_013397295.1 Polioptila caerulea
GGGGGTTGTTGTTGTTTTTTGAGATTTTGTAAGGGGCCAGGGAAATGCTGTCTGGGAGAGAGATATGAAGAGCTTTAGGACAATAATATCTCAACCATTGTTATTATTTCTCCTCCTGTACTGAAAGGCCTATGCGTTTTGGATATAAAATGAGGAAGCTGTAAGTTTTCTTCAGGAATAATAACAAGCTGAGGAAAGCTGAAAATACAGAAGGGAAGATGGCAGTAGGCCAATTAGCTAAAATATGATTATTTTATTTACTAAAATCTTCCAATAACCTCATCTTCCAAGTTTTCACATGTACTAGTTCCACTGTGAAAGAAATACACTCACTGAAAGAAACATGAAACATTGATATTTGTATTGATTTAATACTTCTGAAAAGTAGTCAATAATTATATCCCCGGTTGGATTGGGGTGGAACAGCAGTTTTGATCGTAGCTATGTATTTCTGTTTGGGGTTTTTTAATGGCTTTTACCCAGAGTTGATTAAAACAGCACTATTACATTAAAGGTAAAAGAGTATAGATATTTCTGGATTTTCTGGGCTCATTTACAGGTACCAGAGCCTAAGGATGAGTCCTTCAACTCAAAACACTGTGGGCTAGGCAGATAAAGGAGAAAGAAGAAGATATCCTTACTTTTTAGTCACATTTTGGGTTTGGTTGATGTGAACTACTGAGTAAACCAGTTCACAGGAGTGCATGAAATCACTTTTCACTGAATATGAACATATGTGTTACTTGCTGAAGCAGTTTTGGAAAGGAACCTTAATTCTCATTAATTCTCTTTGGGTGACAAGTATCTCTCTTTGGAACTGTGATTGCCTTCAAGAATTTGAAACAACCTACATGTACCTTCTTGTGAAATAAAGAATTTACATGTTTTTATGTAAAATCATTTTTTGCTTTTACAATAAAGATCTATTAATTTTAGCAAGTAAAATAAGTAATAACAAGTACAAGAATAATGTATACAAAATGACAAAAATAATGTTTTGATGAAACAAAAGTAACATATTTGACTCAGAAAGCAGAAAGTGTTTTACTCATTATGAAAAACATAGAGATTTCATAATTTTCTTCTTATACTCAAGAAGAAAAGACCAAAACAAAATTTTCAACCATGGCCAGGAAACGAGAAGACATGAAATACCAATTCTCTTTTGGCCTCCTGCTTATCATTGGAAGAGAATATGCACCAAAGATCAAGTACAAGACATCACACACACGGTTCTGATTATTAGTTTAGCCTAAGTAGATATTTATTATTTATTTTTGCTTATAATTTGGGTTTACTAAAAGGTCTTACTGGACTACTGTCACTAACACTATATCCTAAGATGTAGGTTGAACCATGCTGGAGTTGTTATGTGTTATCTTAAATTCTAGGTATGAAAAGAAGACAAAATTATTTCTTTTTAAGCTGTCAAGAATGCACCAGATCTTCTCAAAAATGTCATAACCCCACTGCCTACATACCCTGGAGAGTATTTAACAGTGCAAGGAGGAGAAAGCAATAGAATATTGCATTAATTGTTCTTGCTGTTATTCAACCATGAGAAAATCTGAAACACCTGAAAAGATATGACTGGTCCCAGTTGGATAATACTGTAGTTTTACTAGTAAGAGCTAAGGCAAGGATCCAAAAAAGACATGAGTGTTCTCAAATCAGAAGCATCTAAAATTGAAATTAGAGAGGAGACAAAAAAGCAGGCTAGCAGCCAGAAGCTCACACAGAAGTGTTTCCAGGTCTAGTATAATCACATTATATCTTTTGTATATTAGATAACTTTTATTTAATCTCAACAATCTTTCAATGGTAAAATAATCCTGTTGAAAAATAATTAAGGTGAAATATCATGAAACCTTCCTTCATTTAAGTCTTCTTGTAAGGTTTTTTCAGTCTTGCATATAGGCAAGTATGCATTTATTTACCTGTCAAACTGCAGGAGCTGGTTTGCAGTAAGAGAGACTTGAATGAGAAGAAGCAGTTGATGAAGGGAAAAGGTCAGTTTCTTTATAAATATTATCAACAGAAGCAAGAACAGAGAAAGTTGAGGTTATGTCATATAGCAAATAAAACTTCAAAATGAAGTTTTAATATAAGGCTAACAAATAAAAAGGTATGTTAATGTGTATTTGACTTTATTCTTTCTGTTATTATTCTTAAGGCACAGCAATACATTAGAATTGTGTTTGAGGCACAGGCCTACAACATTTGACCACACTTACAGTACAAGTGTAAAATCAATTTTCTGCTCTCCCATTTATCTCGGTACTGATTTTAGCTGGCTCTCTAACAGAATGACTCTACTGGAGAGGTTATTTTACTTCAGAGTGGCATTTCAGAAGCCTTAAATGGTCTGAAGAGATGGCATGTGACCTTTAGAAATATTTTTAACTCTGCTTTCCTCTGAAGAAGAATTTTTTAACCCTGTGTGGTTTTATGGACATGAGTCCCTCACTTTTCCCTTTGTGAATCTCAAAATATGTCTGGCATTGACTTGTTTCAGCATAACTGACTGTTGACCATACTGAGTTTTTTGACAGAAGCTGAGGATAAAAACTAGATTGAAGGTATTTATCTGCTGCTTTTAGGGGGGAAACATTTTGAGAAGAACAATTTGTTTCATCTATAATTGTGCAAGGCATATCTTTAGATTCTCAAACTTTATGATATTTTTATCACTGTTACAAATATAATGCTGGTATCTGTCCAAATGAAATTAAAACAGAGGTCTTGAATTACAAAGGTTGCTGATTAATAGCTCTAGTTTAGAACAAAAAGGAAGAAATTAGAAATTCTTGACTATACTCTATCAATCAAAACACTCACCAATCCTTTAGAATACCTACTCAGACAAATAAGTGGCTCAAAAATAAATTCAGATCATGACAAATGTCTTAAAGTATCTGGTAACACTAGAGATCAATATCTAATTAACCCTGAGCAATGCTCTATTACAAAATTGGCTACCTAGCAAAATATAATGGACAGCAAAACAAAAAGAAATATAAACAAGTACCAGTATGTATGACTACATATGACTAAGTGAGAGAAATATAAAGGAAGAAAATATGTCATCGTGCACAAAGTTTGTTAACTGGGTTAACAATCCACGAGTTTTAACAAAAAGAAGTCTTGAAGATTCAAAAGCAATGTAGAACCTGACCACAACCTTGTGAGAATTTCTAAGAATTCCTTAAAGTACTCCCCCTGTATATTGTGATGCAGAAGAAATGAAAACTGTAACAAATAGGATAGGTAAAGAAAAGTCTTTCTCTTTCCAGCAGTGTAAGTACAGAACTAATAGGTTTTAGTGTAATTAATTCTTCATTGAATTCTCAGTTTTATCAGACAAGCAAATTTCGTAGATGCTCTGGTGTGATAGAACACAAAGATATTAAATGTATCATCATTCATAGTTTGGAGGTTTTGTGGTCTAGTCCCCATTTATATTTAAATTGTAGCCTGACTGAGCAATTCAGACTTCAGATTTTTAGAGAACTAATATAGGCCCTGAACTAGGACCCTCAATTCTTCCCATAGCAACTGTGAAAGAAGGACTGCTCCAAAGGCTACCTCAGGAGTTTAAATACTTAATTGTGAAGAACTGTTCTCTAGGATTTCCCCTAGGCACCTGGGTATAACACAGATTTCCTGAGAGGCAGCTGAGTTGGATTTCTCTCTAAAGGGAGAGAAATCTCCAAACATAAATGTTGCTGAGTTAGTGTCCCATATGCAGGAATTTTCCTTAAGTAGTGTAGTACTTTCAGCTTTACATCTCAAATTCATAAGACAACTTCTGTAAGTAAAACCTCATTTACAGAAAATATGTAGCACCGGACTGCCACATCAAAACTACTCTCATACTAATGTTTTTTTTCAGAACATATTCAGGACCCACTCTAATACCATTAGGCTTCATTTAATTTCCCCTCCTGTTAGAAATATGTCACAGAGCATCACACAGATATTTAGAAAACTAAATGCAAATTTAAATACTTTCATGGATAGTTTTCTCATTTATTCTTGTGTCAACACAATCCTTTTATGCTACAAGCTCTCTTCTATCTAACAAAAAAAAAATAAATTCTCAGCATATGCTTTTTCAGATGTGGCAATTTCCATAATTTACATCCTCTCAACCATCCAACCTTTTTCTCCTTTTCTAAATATCATCATCCTATGTGAAAGAAAAACATTTTTTTATTTATTGCTGCACCCTAATTTTCTTCAGTCTTGATCTTATAATTTGTGCAATGCCTGCAATTCTTACATTTAATTTTATACATTTCTTATATTTCTACAAATTTATACTAAAAAAATTTTTGGTCTCAGATTCATTTGCCATTGGCATATTACAATTTTGTTTTTGGTTATCTAGACTTCAGTTTTCTATATTGATCCACTTTTTTTTTAGTCCTCACAAGCTCTTTTGAGTTAAGTATATATTTGCTATACATCTCTGTTAAGCAGGAAAAAAAAATACGAACTGTTATGAGACTTAAGAATGTATTAAATGATACATGATAAGGTATTTCTAAATTCCAGGAAGAAGCAGAAATGTGAATCATATTATGGAGATCTGGGTCCTATCCTACAAGTCTACCACATTTTGGTAAGTAATAAACATTTTAGCAATTACACATTTATATCTCTTTTTTAAAAGAGATAAAAAATGGCCAGTGAAGCTCATCATCTATCAAGGAATATCTGACATTATACAAGGCAGCCTAAAAGAAGTTCAGAAAATTTTGGTGAGATTGCCCATCTTAAAAATTAGATTTTAATTATTAATCTTGCTGAACAGTGATTGCAACAGCTTAAAACAAAGGTCCCACCAGTTTCTCTATCAATGTAGAAATGTGACTGCCCAAGAAAGAGTACAAAAATTGGTTAATAATGTATAGTATTTCCTCTTAAGTGTTTTCTCCATCCCTGAGCATCTGCAATATAGTAACTGCCTGAGCTAGAGGTAGCCAATAGGCTTTTTTTAATCCTCTGAGCACACCTGTGCACTTGTACAGTTTCTCTTGAAGCATGTTGTATTTACAACATATTCCAGTAAAGAATTCCCTGTCTCCAGAATATATGACTTAAACTGCCCCTACTACTGCCACAATATCCAAATTTGCTTTGAATCTGAAATTCAGATCTGAGTGACTTGCCAGGCATCCTGAAAGTTTATTTAGAAGGTCACTCTTTTTTGAGGCATGGGCATTAATTTATTTATGTTGCTGTCTGTCAGACTACAACCATTATGGCTTCACAAGAAAATAATTTATTTTGGAATTGGTGATTTGCTCTCTACTCTACCAATGCTCTCTAGTAGCTACAGCAGCATGCACCAAATGAATATTTGCTACAGAACAAATGTATTTACCCCACATACACCATAATTGAACTTCACAGACAGACTCTTGTTATTCACTGTCCCTTCCAGATGGCTCAGCAAGGAACTTTAAAGTGTGTAGTCTAGCCTGTGTTCCCCATTCATTCTTCCAGCTTCCATAGGCATGTGAATTGGATGTGTTAATTTATTTCAGATGCAAAATTTTCAGCACTGTGCTCTGTCTTCCTTTTTTATCACACTGTATTACATGCAAATATAATTTGGGCAAAGTTATATTTTTTAATTTCCTTTTTTGTTGTCCATAAAGAAAGGTTCCCATGAACCCATTTTTAAATGGGAAAATCCTCACCAGTTTAGCCAAAGCTCAAGTCTTTACCTATTAGCAGGAGTTGCAGGCTCTCTGTCACACTCGGTCAGAGTGTCTTTCCTATAAAGCCATATGTCAGAGCCTAGCAAAGTAATGAAGTATTTTGAGAAATATTTCTCTTGAGTCTAACTGGATTTGGTTCCTCCCTCCCACAAGAAAGGAATAACAGGAAATTAATCAATAATAATAATAGAAATTTCAGCTATACCAATAAAAAGATGTCGAACTCTGTGTACGTCTACTTTATTAAAAAAATGCAGATCTAGACATATTTGCCTAAGTAATTCTATATACCTGAAAAAGCCATTCTAGAATTAATGTTAGCTTTGTTTGAAGGTAGAAATATACCTATTGGGCTTTTTTTGCAGTACAACGTGGGTAAATTATATGAAACAGTTTGCAACAGTTGAGAAAAGTAATTTGCATTTTCCATGTATTGTAGCCACACATTATTAAGCCCAAATGATTCTGAACATATTGGCTAACTGAAATGACCTGAATAATGGCCAAGTGAATAGTGTGAACTGAATAATTGTTCAATTCAGCATTTATTTCTATTTAGGCTCCTCAATCAATAAGATATCTGTGATTTTTTTAAAACAAGAAAAAAAAAATCATCTACCTCATAGATAATGAAAATGGAAGTTCTACTAGGAATGTCTAGAGTAGCATTATCAGGGTAACCAAGAAATCTATTTTACTTGTGCAATAATGACCCTTAAGATCTCCACTCAAAAAGAAAAAGGCATTGTCAGTAGATATGGAGTTACCTTAACAATTGTCTTAATTTGGCCTATGTATTAAATTGGATTTCCTTTGATGTAAAAATCTAACTGTTAATTTCTCCAGTTGGTGAGGAAAGAGAGAGAAGTTCTTCAAATGACAGTTCAGAGAGATTATCTTGAGAGAGATTCAGTTCCTAATAAAGATCTCCATCTTTTTCTATTGAATAATGAAATCATTGAGGCTGGAAAAGACCACTGAGTCCAACCTTTGATCAAGGTCAACTAAACTTATAGTTGACAACTTATTGTCAACTAAACCATAGCACTAAGTGCCACATCCAGTTGTTTCTTGACCACTTTGAGGAGTGGTAGCTCCACCACTTTCCGGGGCAGTCCATTCCAATGCTTGACAATCCTTTCAGAGAATAAATTCTTTTTGAATGTACTATGATTGATTATAGAGAGAGCCTGAACAGCTGGCTTAAAGTAAACATCCAGCTTGGCAAATCTTAGTGTAGGAGAGGTGAATCCCAGTCCAGGTACAGGTATGGGACTGAGGGTCCTCATTTTACATCCTGTCCCATTAGCCCTTTGTGCCAACAGGAATTACACTGACATTATGTTGGTATTGATCAGAATGAGTTAGGAGATCAGAATTTGGGCTGAAGTGCTTAAAAATTGTTGCAGAGTAGTCCTTGGGAAAACTTCAATTTTGTACAGATCAGTAGCAATTCTTGCTTAGCAGTTCCAGGGGCAATGCAGAGTTATGCTGTCCATAACCCTACTCTGCATCTAAGGAGCACATTTCAGCCCCTGGGTAGTAACAATAGCAGATGCCTATTATATTTAATTATTAACCATCAGCTCTTTGAACTTATCACCTTAGTCTCTCAGCACCTGCATGATGGATGGCAAAATTCCCATAATTTCAACTTCCATCAGTCAGTAAGTAAAAGGTGAGCATCTGCTAGTGCTCACCAACCCCTCAGGATATATTCGGCTATCATCATGATTGCTCCTAATGGTGTTTTACACAAAATAAGTTAGGGTGAAAAAGGCATGCTAGGTTATTTTACACATATACAATGTCAAAGTATTTATTGCCCTACATATGGCAAATTTTAAATATAAATAGATAATATCAGTAATACATTTATTATTAAATTTAATATTTATGCAATGATATAAATTTACATCTCTTTTTAAATGCTTCTGTATTTTAGAATTGATCAGAAGTCTTAGTCAAAAAAAGGAAGGGAAAGCCAGGAAGCTGCAGGGAAGCTGTACTTTACCCTATCCACCATTGGTTTTTTTGCACTTAAAGTTACATTCACACCACAGAGTGAAGAAATGATCTTTGAAACTGTAAGCAAACAAGGTAAATTCTCATTATGCCATTAAGAAAGCTGGTAGATTCTTCTCAGAGGTAGGACTCTGACTGAAATGCAGAACTTACAAATATGGATATGTTGCCTGCAGGTTGCTAATACAGCTTTATTGGCATTTAATGCATATTCTCTGCATCAGTGCATGCCCTCAGGTCAGAATACCTGCTCCTTCCCTCACAGTGCCACAAAGAAGAGTTTGGAAGGTTCTTACAGTAGCAGTCAAAGTCTTTTCCAGATATCCCCTACCATGGAGCTGAGTCACAGGGGAAATTTGACTATTATGTGCAACACATTCGCAATTTTGTAATTTAAAATCTGATTTTCTCTTGAAGTATTTTCATAAATTAGACCAGAATAATGAAGCAGTTTGCCTCAGAGTCCTCTGGGAAACGTTCAAGGCAACTACTGCCACATTGTCTCCCAGGGCTACACCCCTAAAGAGATCTCATTGCTGAGAGAATACAATATTCCCCTTGCCTTATACATGATGTGAAAATTATCTAGAAAGTCACGTTACTGATGTCTTATAGGACTCAGCATTGGAGCTTGGAATTCATGTGAGACTATTGCTAAATGCTGATGTAATAACACACAAATAAACAAAAAGTGTTCCAAACATCTTGTGACTTGTGAAGAACCCCTCCCTGTCATGTCTGGCAAAATGGGAGTAAAAATGGCCACTTAAAATTTGAGCAATGACCTTTGAATATTGCACACAGGTCATGGCTGGGTATAGAACAGAAATGTGCAATCTATTCCTGGTGCACAGCTGGCATACAGGCAGGGGTGCAAGCACATACACGCTTCACAGATGAAGGCTGAAGGCAAATTTTGCTAAGACAGAAGTGCAGTATAAGGAAAGCAATTTCCCAGACATTTTCCTCTAGTAGTAGGCATATAAATCATGAAATCTCTATGGCTGCCCACCAGACATGAAGTTATGCACAATTTATGTTGAAAATTTATTATTATTGAAGAACAGACTTTGCATTTTTAAATACTTTCATATATATATGAAGTATTATATGCTAAATGCTTGGATGTATATGGAAAACGACTTTTACAATCATAAGCATATGAAAAAAGTACTTTTACAATTTATTAAATGGGAATTATTGTAAGTGATACAACTGTTTATGACTTCTTATACCCACTATAAAAAAAAAAAACTTTACAAATTCAGGAACTGAGGAGACAACATAAGAGTTTTTTTAAGTGCTAAGGTGTTAGGAAACCAGTTAATAAAAGCTGAGACTATGGTAAGGACCTTCTTCAAAGAGGCAAAAGAAAATCTCAGTATTTGAGGGACCCCTACATTTCCTAGTTTTGGGGGTGAGTCTCCTCCTTCAATTTCAGGAAGAGCTAAAGGGGTCTCTGGTGGAGTTCCCTTCTATTCAAGGATGCTTCAGCAAGACAGGGGGCCTTTTGCAAAATAGTCTCCCTGAGAGATCCCTGGCTGTGAAATTCCTGGTCTGTGTCTGGACAATCACAAATTTCTTCATCTCTAACAATTTTTTTTTTCAACAGCCACTGAAAGAGGAAAAGAGGATGTTCAAAAGCCTTTGTTGACATTTTAGAAGATCCCTACTAGTTACAGTTTAATTAACTTTATGACAATGTTTAAGTTATGATATGGTCTTTCAGAAGTAATTTGATGGTAATTTCCACTGTTTGCACGAATGTCTCAGGCAAGACAGGCAATTAAAATAGAGATTGTACCACAATAGTAAAATTACACACCTGAGATCTTCTGAATATGTGATAGGGTTATTTTTAACAGATATATCTTCTGAAATTCTATAAAAGGTGTTCATTTACTCTCCTTGGTTACCCCACATTTCAGCCAAATATGAAAATCCCCTCTAAAAGTATTACATGCCTCAAAACCCCTGACAAATACCTGTTATACATGATAAAGACATCCAAATCTCGATTAATTTTATTTAAAACAATGGAATTGATACTGAGATAGTTCTCAAATACACTTTGCTATTTGTTACCACAAAATTAAAAATGTTTTCTTTTTCTACAGCATTTTGGTCACTCTTTGTCTTGCTTCTTACAAAAGAAGCTGAATGCAAATGTTGGCTTTTGTGTTCTTTGATGTGGTCCATACATTCTAGAACCCCAAATCTGGGAGTTTTCAGAATATGCTAATTTTATAAATTTATTTTTCCTGTGTTGCTTAGTTCTCTGAAGATCCCCAAGCAATCCAAATGAAGTCTGTAGTCTCCAAATGAACAGCATTGAATCTAATTTTTTTCAGAAAACTATTTTATGCTGGTAGATATTTCACACTAACCAAGGGTATATAGATAGATTTGCAGTTTAAAATTTAATGGATTTTTTTTCAGGGTCTGTCTGTATGATTTAAAATGGTCATTTTTTTCCAGCAGTTTTTCTACTCATCTTTCCCAGCTACTGCTGAGTCAGAGAGTTCGGATTGTTTAATTGAAAATAGAGTGACAAGTCTTTACAGCCAGATCAAAAACCAAAAAGAGTCAGTGGAAAGACATCCTTTGACTTAATTTATAAAGCCGTTTCAAAAGCTTTATGTATATTCAAAGCATATTTGTTAACATAATTTAAAACTCCCTCCCAAATACTGCTATCACACAATCATAGTTAAGCATAGACATGGAAAGCTTTAGCTTATTTTGCCAAATTATTCTTATTTTCCCTTGGTTTTTCTGACCTTATTTTTAGGAAAATAATTATTTTATCTTGAGTAACATTCGCCTTTATAAAGAATAATATCTCTCCAACTCATTTAAAGTGGCAACAAAGTAGCAGCACACTAGTGCTGGGGTGTCATGATGGAATTGATGAGGTCTTTCCTCAGTCAAGTGTTTGCCTTTTTCAAAGTCAACAGCCTGGGAGCATCACTGCTCCTACACTGCCAGCCCATTCAGTGGGTCACCACTGAAGTGCAGAATGCCCTGTGTGCTCTCTGTGTGTACTGCCAAGCCCTCACTGCCACCTAGCCAAAACACCCGGGTGTTAGGCCCTTGAGAAGAGTCAAAATCAGGCAGCCCGAAAGTCCTACCATGCTGGTGCAGTCCGCAGGGATGGTGTTCAGTATCCTCCTGATATTGTGATAAGGGATTCAAATGAGACCATGAAAAGCATGCAGAAAGACACTTAGGTTTATAAGAAACCAAGAGAAAGGTTGCAACTGGAGGAAAGTGAAGCAAGATTTCCCTTCATTTACAAAAAAAGCCTTCTCCACAGAGATTGTCTTGACTTCACCATCTGAGAACTGACAGAAAGGGAAAGCATCATTGTCTTGTTTTCAAACAGTAGAGCTAAATGACAATGTAACAAAATAAATCAAATGTCTTTAAAAATATTAGCTGCTATTTTTTTAGATTGTGTCACTTTGTGTTACAGAAATACAGCTGCGGTCACTCTAGTCAACAGCTCTGTAGATATGCTTTCCTGTGCATAAATTTTGCACTGTTTATCAAATTGTTATCTGACGTCTGTTCTCTTATGAAATAATGTTAAAAAAGAGGAAAGGTGAAAAAAAAAGAGGAGAAATTGTGTTTTTGTGTACTGTCTATATACAGTAGAGCATTCCCTTGATTCTTCCGTGGGTTCTTCTAATGCAAAACCCTGAGGCATCTTAGCAGCTGGAGAGAAAAAAAACATGTTTTCCTGGGTTTATTTATGAGTACAACTGGACTTCACTAATTTGTACCTATGCAAGGGAAGACATAGGAAATGGCGGAGTAAAGGAACACTTTATGGACCAGAATTTAATTCATTTATTTTCTAATTGTCATTTGTTTTCATGTATTTGCAGCAATACATCATTATACTGTTGTTGTTATTTATCTTGATACTGTTGTCCCCTTAGTAAAAATCAGTTTTGAAAAAAACCTCAAACCTAAAAGATTATTCTCATTAAAGGGGTATATTGGTGCCTAGAAATAGATGAAGATTAATAAGTGAACAAATCCTTTCTAGAGCATAGGTAACTTTTGCAAAATCATTAGGGAAATGAACATTCAAATGTATGTAGTTCTGATGTCAAACATTAATAAATTCTTCAGAAAATGGCATGTAAAGTGGTGTCATAATAATGATGTTGAACCTCAATAAGTGTCTGTTTCTAAATCTTTACTGGGATATAAGTGATTGGTAATGTTTTAGGTTGGAAGTGGGCTTCTTCAAACACTATTTATTTTAAGCAGTATCTACTTATATATAAACCAAATCAGTGAAATATTATAGTGGTTCCCACTTTGACCAACAGCTAGCACATCCAGTTGACAATATTTGAAGTTTTGTAAAAATTATTTAGGCACTGAATCCTTTTGCTCAATGATTACAGACTTTGCACCCAAATTCGTACCCCAGTTACTTTTATCTGAAGCAGAAAGAGTTAAATATAGTGTCAATCCCCCAAATGGCTCTGAGTGACATGAGCAGTACAAACATAAGCTCATCTTGGTTCTTAGAGTCCAGATAACTGTACAATCCAAATTGTACAAAGCAAATTTAGGAGACCTGCTCTTCCCTGCTCTGTTAGCACTGGTTCCCACCTTTGTTCCCTGCAGTTAAAGCTGACATGCACCCTTATAATTTGGAGTGGCTTAGAAAGTACATTTGCCTTTTTTACCTCTTGTATGGGCACAGTTTCCTCTGTCCATTTGAGGGCAATAATCTCTTTATCATTTCCCCAGTGGCCAACTGAAGGCACCCTTTAAGGTATACAAGTCCAGAAAAATTCTTTCAATATAGTTTCTAGCTCACATAAAATAAATGTAACTTGTCTTTATGCTTGAATATTATACATATTTTATGCATTTCATGCCTTTAATCAAGCCTGAAGGCTATTGAGAGCTGAAAAATCTTTCAGCAAAGCATTTTATTCAACACATGCTACACTTCTTTCCCATACTCCCATAAGCCAGAGATCCTGGACAATATAACTTCTGTAAAAAGATTTAGCAGGAATTGAAAGGTTTTTTCCTTTTTTTTTTTTTTTCTTTTTTTTTAAGTCAAACAGCTCAAATGAGAGTAAATTCTGTAATGGTTGAGTATTTTATGGGTTTAATAATGACAAATAGAAATATCATCTCAAGAAAAAAATATCAGTTTTAGTTTGAAGTCAGTCCAAGTTAATATTTACAACTTCAGAGTGAACTTCAAAAGTTTTGAAGTTCCAGAAATCAGATTGATTTTCAAAACTGTTACAGTCAGAAATCAAGAATTTGCTAGACTGAAGAAGGCATAAATTAAACCCATATTGCTGAAATGTTGGCAAGAACTCTAAATACTGTGTTATATGGAGACTTTCTGTCTATATTTTATCTTCTTTCAGACACTCCCATAGACACCACAGCACTTAAAGACCAAATGCCTAGTCCTGGACCATCCTTAATCCTCTACATTTCTTTTTTAGATTCAGCTATAAAATTTAAAGTCAAAAGGAAAATGAGATCATTTAGTCAACTTCAGGGTATCAAAGGTCATTGGATATATAGAATTTGTTCTTACATTGATTGTAATTTCTATTTGAATCTAACTTCTATCTAAAAGGTATCTTCTAATAAAGGTACCCTCAGTCTGAACTGAATGACATCTTGTCACAGTTTAACCCCAGAGGGCAGCTCAGCCCCACACAGCAACTCATTCACTCCTCCTCAGTGGGATGGGGGAGAAAATCACAAGCAAAAGTGGGAAAACTCATGGTTTGAGATACTGAGAGTTTAACAGTAAAGCAAAAGACAAATGCACAAGGAGAGCAAACAAGAAGTTAATTCACCACTTCCTATGGGCAGGCAGGTGTTCAGCCATCTCCAGGAGACAGGGGCACCTTTACGTGTAGCGATTAGTTGGGGAGACAAACATCACCACTACAAATATCCTCCCCTTCCCTCTTCTTCCCTATAGTTTAGGTGCTGAGCATGACCCATATGGTGTGGAACACCTCCCTGGTCTGTTGGGGTCAGGTGTCCTGCTTGTGTCCCCTTCCAACACTTTGTGCACCCCCAGACTCTTTGCTGGCGGGATGGGGTGAGGAGCAGAAAAGGCTGTGGCTCTGTGCAATCACTGCTCAGCAGTAGCAAAAATATGCTGGGTTATCAACATTTTTTCCAGCACAAATCCAAAATCCAGCCCTGTATACTCTGAAGGAAATGAACCCTATCCCAGCCAAAACCAGCATACACCTACAGACGGAGAATCTTCTTGGCAGTTTCCTCCCATGATTAATGCTCTGTGCTTTACTTCTTAGCATCTGCCTGGCACTGTGAGCCACTGGTTCGTGATACACATCTGCTTCCTGAATGTCATATCTTCTCCCTCGGAAGGGCGCATCCACAGTAGCATCTTTCCTGTGATAAGTTAACAAGTGAAAGCTGTAAAGTTCATATGATGGGGACTTTTCCAGTTTTCCAATTAATTCTGTGGCTCTTTCTAAGTCCTTGCTAATTTTTAAAGCTGTCTAGAAGCTTAGCTTCCTCAGTGCATGTGAGCTATTAGCCAGCTGCTTGTGCACCTTGGAACCATACTTCACTGTGGCAGTGCCCTTGGGAATTAGGAAATCATATTTTGCTCCAATATCACCACTGCCCAAGACTCATCTGAATTCCTTGTCCTTCAAGATGCAATTTAAAAAACTAATTTCTGTGGTTTTTTGAGATTACTAGACTGGTACCCAGTTTACCAGTCATTGAATGACCTGCTCTTAGTGTTGTTTCTCTTCTCACTATACCCTTTACAACCAATTAGCACTAATATAGTAGGTCACCACTCCCAAAGAGATATTTCACACCCATATTTCTTTCCTGAAGACCTGTAAGTCATATAGTTTAAATCCATATCTTACTGACACCTTGTATTTTGTCAGGTTCTTTAGTTAGATAAAAGGAGGTAGATGCTTGTACACATTGTCAGGATAAAAATATACACCATTTTCAAACACAGTTAAAATGTGATCAGATAAATAATTTTATTTTATGAGACCAACTATGTAAACCACAATGTTGACTACCATTAATTATGTTCTTAGTTTTAAATACTTTTGAACTACTTCATTTACTTCCTACTTCATCTTTTCACTTATTTTTTCTGCACATGGTGACACATTAAATTTTGCATTCACACAGTATCAACAATCTCGGATATTCAAAATCTTACAAGGATTCCTATATTTAATAAATATTAATAATGTCAGTCCTCAAACATTCTTAGAAGTGCAGACATCTTTAAAATACTCCTTGGCAGTGAAAGAGCCAGAAAATAAGTTTGCTATATTATACCTTTTTCATTACAGACACTCAGATTTGTTGAACATCTATGTCTTCTCCCTCTTCTTACTGGTAATTTTGTCATTTATTTTAAGGATAGAATACGTGTTTATTTCTTCTTCTTGAACAGCTTCTTTCTCTCCCTGCTGTTGCTGTGGATCCCTGTATTCCTTATATATATTTTCAGCCTTGACTGTGGTTATTTCATTTAGAAAAGCTATTTCTTCAGTGTCTTTATCTTCATTAATTTTTTCCATAAATTTTCACATTTTAATATCATTCTTTTGGACTTTAATATCTTTAGATAACACATAGAGGTTATATAGAAATTTATATCTGCTTTCATTAGCTAATGAGTGGCTAATGTACATTAGCCACTTCCTTTCATTACCCCAATGATGGTTGGTGTAATGCAAGGAAGTGACAAAGCCTTTGTAGGACTAGATGTGTGTCCTCACAGTTGGGAGCAATTATCAGTGATGGAAGAAAAGGCGTAGAGACAAGAAGCAACATTTCTCTTTTTTATCTACTTCATTCCTTCAGATGCAAATTTTCCTCTGAGTCCAGGAGAAAACTTCCCAAGGAACCAGATTCCTCTGGAGTTTTGAAGTTTTCAGGTAGGTCCCTGTAGGCCTAGAGAAACTTCTCTTTCCTTCTTCATCAGAAATTGGCATATTTTTCTTCCTGAATCTAACACACCTCTTACTTGAGTTCTCAAGCTGAAATTTTCTAAACTCAAAAACCAAATCAAGTGCTGAATTGTGGGTCATAACTTTTATAACAAAAAAAAAAATACTTTACCAGAGTTCAGAAGTCCAACAGGACATTTCCACAAAAAGCTTGAAGCTCAATCACTTGGATAAATCATCAATGTTTTTTTCATCTGTATGCAGCTGAAATCTAGCCCAAGCCTCTCCCGTTACAACCATTACACCAGAGAACTTTTGTTTTCCTTCTTGACTGGAAATCACACAGTAAAGATGATTAAATTCAGAGTAAGCATCTTCTCTTAGGAACAATCAATGTTTTCAAAGCATTTCACTGCTTGTAGGACTGTGAGAAAAAAAATTTCAAACGTCTAAAAATATCCCATTGTTTTTGATTTGCTGTCTTTTTTGGCAAAAAAGGCACTTTTTTTCCTCATGCAACAGATGTTCAGGACATCATTAATAATGCATTTCTACTAGTGAACATTGGTGTTTGTGCTAGATAAGAGTTCAAGAGCCACCACATACTTCTGAATGAATATTCATTTTGTCTAGAGTTGATATACAAATCTTTCTTATGGCATCAGTCTAAGTACTGGTCAAATGTACTAAATTTGAAGATGGCAGATCATTGGAGAAATTCCTGCTTAATAGGGAAAAGTACTAAAATATTTTAAAATAATCATAACTTGATGAGTTCATGACATTACGTAAAATTACATCTGGATAATATTTTATAGAAGTTGTATTGCAATATTCTGACTCTGTGTGTGTAACTTAGAACTAGAATATGGCATACAACGTGTAGGCACACAACCATCCTAAATTATTCTTGACATTCGCTACTGTTATTCAATCTCTCCCTGCCACATCTATCCTGGCTTTGACAGGTTCTGCTTTGATGTTACAAAAAACTTAGAGACTGGCAGGACACAGCAAATTCAGAACATCACCAGATTTTCTAACCTAAGGACATGTCAGTGTGGAGCACAGGGTGAAATATGAATAACACAGAGTACAAAAGCCTGCATATATCCTCCCTGAACTGAGAAACCTTGACACCCTCAAACCAATACAGTTATAAAGGTCTTGCATTTCTGTGACTGTTCAAAGGCTTTTCAAGTGATGGTTCTGTATATGCTGCCCCAATCTGATACTACAGGAGGCAGGAATATTAAAGTGCTTATACTTAAGTTTAGTTATGCAGACCTTTTCAATTACTCTGCAATGGGACTAGGAAACAATTACTGGTTCGTTTAGTGGATTTCCTCCTTACCTGGCATTACGATGGAGGATGGAAGACTCGAGGTATTTTGACATAGAGGCTGTAGTTTCAAGTTTTTTGACAACTAGTGTTAGCATTTTAGTGACACTGACTGGAGTTAGATATAAACTTCAGTGGGAATATCAGAGAGCTCCAGATATGATTTGCCACTTGCTAAGAAAAGCCTTTTGTACAACAAGAGAAACATATAATAATAAAAACCATTTTACAAAAATACTGTGCTATATCAAACAATGGCTTCATTTTAGCAGTTCCATTAGCAACAAGGGAATTAATGAATGTTTCTTTGAGCACCCAATAGCTATTTAAAAGAGACTGTCAGGTTGGAAAAGTCAGTAACATATTTGAACCAAAAGTACTAGGATAAGGCCTCTCTTTCTGAAGCCCACTTAGACAGCAGTTTTTCTGTGGAACTGTGGAGCTGAGAAAAGTTCTTGTTGTGCTCAAAACTCCCAACCCTGGGAACAATTCCTCTTAGTATTTCTTCCCTACTGATGACCTCTACCAAGTCTTTTATTCACTGCCTTCTGCACCAGCTGAGGTAATTTTTGAGAGTTTTGGAATTCAAGAAACAAATTTATCTCTACAACTATAATATTTTTTCAAAGAGTGTTTATTTTACTGATGCAATGAACACAAAAAAGGTAGAAAGCTTTCTAATTACCATAATAAAAGAACATCAATTCCCATTATTCAGTGTGTGAGAGTTTACAGAGGACTCAAAATGTCTTTCCAGACTTTTGTTATTGAAAATCTTTCAGCCACCCATAAAACACTAATTTCTGTAGTTTCATCTCCCATTACCTAGGTGCCCACCTGTAATGCAATCCCTTGTACTTTTATGCCTTATAAAAATTGTAAGCACCTTGAGGCACAAATAAGTCAGTTTAATTTTTCTATATAGCACCATTCTTTCCTAAGGCATTGAATGAATAATATATGGTAATTTATAATGAAAGTATTTGCAATCAGAGGGCTTGACAGCAAGCCAGTGAATTGAAAAGCAAGCAAAGTTAAATAAACCTTTTAAACAGGGTGGTCTTAGTGGCTAAGATACATTTTTTTATTTATAAATATATGATATGAGAACCTTGTCCCTTGGCAAAGTATTTGTTCCAAAGATGGGAAAGCTGGCTGCACCATCTGAGTATACATGGAACTTCCTGCATGCACTGTTTAGCACAACTGGGCTAACTAGACCAGCAAGTGCATCCCTCAGAGCAATATCTAAAACTGTGTCACATTTAAGTTCCAGAACTGGAAAGAAAGCAGAAACAACAAGAGCATGGTCGCAAATATTTTTACTTACCTTTGCTAGGAGAAATTGTAGGATCAGAGAGTGGCCTGGGTTAGAAGGCACTTTAAAGATTATCGTGTTCCAGCCCCTCTGCCATGGGCAGAAACATATTCCACTAGACCAGGTTGCTCAGAGATCCATCCAACCTGGTCTTGAACACTTCTGGGGATGGGGCACCCAAAACATCCCTGCACAAGCTGTTCCAGTAAAGAATTTTTTCCTTTCAGTAAAGAATTTTTTCCTAATATCTACATTCAATTTACTTTCAGTCTAAAAACATTCCCCCTTATCCTGTCACTACATGTCCTTGGAAATGATCCCTCTCCATCTTCTTGTAGGCTCCCTTCAGATATTGGAAGGCTGTGATTAGGTTGCCCTGAAGACTTCTCTTTTCCAGGCTAAACAATCAATTGAGACAATTGTCTCAGTCTTTCATCATAAGAGATGTGCTCTCTCCCTCTGATCAACTTGGTGACCTCCTCTGGACTCACTCCACCAGGTCCCTGTCCATCCTGTGCTGGGACCCCAGAGCTGGGGGCTGTGTCCAGCTGGGGTCTCTCTCACCAGAGCAGAGCAGAGGGGCAGAATCCCCTCCCTGCCCTGCTGCCCACGCTGCTTTTGCTGCAGCCCAGGACACGTTTGGCTCTCTGGGCTGGGAGTGCCCATGGCTGGGTCATGTCCAGCCTCCCACCCACCAGCAACCCCAGGTCCTTATTGGCAGGGGTGGTCTCTATCTGTTTATCCCCCAACCTGTAATGTTTACACAGGTAATGTGATGCATATTAAACACTCCTTGAGCAGTTATTTATCAAACCTATGTTGCAAACAGTCTGCTAAATACGTTTACTCAGCAGTATGTCAATATTAACAGGCCTCTTTAAGACTTTCTTCCTATTCTTCTGATTATGTTCCAACAGAAAACTTCTGTTTTAAAGCATGATGAGACAAAGTCTCAGACTTTCCATCGAAAAAGCACTAGATTTGTTGCAGAGGCCCTGTGTACAGTTCATGCTCAAAAACTCCCCTGTATCCAAAAAGCATGTCCCATAGAACTGATGAGCCATGTGAAGTGGCCATTTGTCCTGGATTTTTGGACACCAAATAGCCTAGTAAGACCAATAAATTTTGATTTTAAGTACTTTAGGGCAAAAATCTGTCATTTTAATTTGTTGAGAAACCACCATTCTTTCCTAAGGCAAGGTGTGAATAATACATGACAATTTAAAAAGTAGCTGTTTGCTACTGTTACAGCTCCTGCAAAACCACTAGATTCTCAGACAAATGACCGAAGTACTCTTAATGCACTCAGGCTATATTTTTAGGTGCAAGAAGACGATATATACTTTAAAAGCTGAACTAAGAACAAGCTACATGTTCTGTGTTTCCAACTGGAAATTCAGTCTCAGGTTATTTGCTTCTCTATTTATAGTTATGGCTTGTATGGACAAAGAGTTGCAGTTTTGTCTTTAATTTCTTTTTAAGTGTCTAAATCCTATTGAAAGCAAGATGAGCAAGATGTTATATATCTGTTTCCATAATTAATCTTCCTAGTTACTAAGAAAACCCTGAAAAAACAACTTCAAAAAACCCCAAAGAAACGAAAAAGACTGAGAAAAAACAAAGACAGAAAAAACTCCCAAAAAAACACCAACTACAACCAAAAAAATCCCCAACCATGAAAATAAGAGGTATGTTAAGTTAATCAATTAAAAACCAGAATAGTATGCTGGTTTCTTAAAGTTCTTCAATTTTCATGCTTCTTCAGGAACCATCACATTATTATGTGAAGGTACATTGCCAAACCAAGACATTACTGTGGTATGTTGTAGGAATTTGCATAATGCACCAATGATAATGCTGCAACTTCTAGATATTGGTAAAAACAGGCTACTAGAACAGTGTGTATCTATGGGCCTGTACACGTGTTTCTTCTAGAACACTGCTGTTTTTTTAAAAATGAGCTATTAGTTCTTATTATTATTGTTATTACGATGATGATGTTAATGATTAATCATCATTAATAACATGGATGGAATGTGGAATTGCAGAATAAGGAGTACTGCATATTGGAATATGCATGAAAATAGATACAAACAGGCCCCAGAGTCATTAGAAAGAAATCATCACCATTAATGTCATTCCCATTCTGGCAAAGAGGAGGAAGAACCCTCAGCAATTAACCTAGTTCTTCTGGTGAAGAGCTTTAAGTGCTGATTGCTCATCATTAAACTTTCTTTTCTTTTTCTTAAGGAGTATGGGAAGAACAGAACATCACCAGAGAAAAAGATAATTATTGGGAAGGTTTTGTGCATTAGTTTTACCTGTATTACTACATTAATGACCATAGAGATGGGATAATTCAGATTGTGTGTGCTAATACCATCACACTTACAATAAGAATAAATTTTTCCTAAACCTCTAAAGCTTTAATTTATGACTTCACACAGGCATGCATCCCTTTAACCCAAATAAGTTGCACAGGTGTCTGCACGGACTGTTAAATATGGATGCACCAATATTCACCTCTGTTTATGAACAGTACCTAATTTCATTATAACCACCATAAAGTCTTGTATATTTTGTGTAATTTTTGAGGTTGTTAGCAATATTCTGAGATCTGAAAGTATCAGTATTTCTATGAAACACTTTAGTATAATGAGGATCCATTTCACGAAGACACAGCAATATTTATCTTTCTTTTAGAAGTGGACAGTCAGACATCCATTTTCTGCATATTCTGATCCCTTTTTAAACCTTCCACTGAATCTCTAAAAGATAATAAACCAATTGTTCAGACAAATCAAAAGAGTAGTGCTTTATTTATTTCACATCGTTCTCCAGAAGCTCCAAAGCACAGAGCTCCTAAAGAAAAGATATGTCCATCTCCCTTGTTAAAAAGTAGTATCTCCAGTTATACCTTCATGCAGTCTCTACCCATGTCCTGGTTTCAGCTGGGATAGAGCTCATTCTCTTCCTAGTAACTGGTACAGTGCTGTATTTTGTGGATTTTGTTGTTGCTAGGTCAAGGACTTTTCAGTTTCCCATCACTGCCCAAAGCAGGTGCACAAGAAGCTGAGAACTGTCTCTGCAGGTGACCCAAACTGCCCAAAGGAGTATTCCATACCAGAAAGCATCTCCAGCACGAACAGCTGGCTGTGAGAGACTGATTGCTGCTGAGGAACAGACTGGGCATCGGTCAGCAATTGGTGAGGAGCTGTATTTTGCATCAATTGTCTTTTTTGGGCTTTATTTCTCTCTCCCGTTTTGTTGCCTTCCTTTTTGTTATTTTTATTACTGTATTTTGCTTTATTTCAATTATTAAACTGTTCTTATCTCAGCCCACAGATTTGGGTTTTTTTTAATCCAATTCTCCTCCACATCTCACAGAGGTGGGAAATGAGTGAGTGACTTAGCAACTAAGCATTACTTAGTTGCCAGCTGGTATTAAGTCACTACAACCAAGAACACCTGGAATAACAGTGATCTGAAATAAAATAGCTTGTAAGAAGATTGGAGAGGATTGAAAAGCAAGCCTACTTTTAGATAAGATGTTAAGTTTGGAAAGGATATACAAATTGTGGGTTCCTATTCTGTCTCTGTACTGTTTTATACAAGAAAGCACGTATGGAAGGGTTTATTTGAAGCTGCAGTTGACACTAGCAGGAAAAAATGAGTAGCAAGGTAGAATGTATCAGCCTGTTAAATAAAGTTCAAATCACCCAGGCTAAGTTAAACAATGGAGCCTCTAACCTGGACCAAAAAACACTTGCAAGAGATAGCACACAGGCCTGCCCACCATGACAGCTCGCTCTCACAGCAGCAAAACAGGAAAAGGGAAAGCAATGTGGAAAATAAGGAGGGTAACACCAGTAGGCTGAGAACCAAGTTAGCAGACTGTTACCAAAGTCACTGTCAAGAGAATGCTTTAACATGGTTCCTAGTGATACATTTCTGAGATGTGTTACCAAACTCCTCTCCTTAATAATGATTTCCTTGTTTCTCATGAGGTTTCAAAAATTATGACTGGACAAATAAGGTAAATATCTAAGGATGATGTTCAGTATTTATGGGCAAAGACTTGAGGATTGTTAGTTGTTTGCCAACCATAAACCTTGCTAATAGCAAATGGGTAACAGTTAGAGGGTATTCCATCATGCTGATACAGAAGTTTCTATTTCAATTTCACAGTTGGGCTGTAGCAGTATATTAATATTCTTATTAAAATTCTGTATTTTCACATATATATGTATAACTAGATGAAAAGTTCTGCTTTTCTACTCCGATTTTCTACACCCAAAGGCAAATATTTTTAATTTATTTTATTTTTGGTAAATGTGAGCAAAATCAGCTCATTTCCTTTACCTGTGCAAGGATTAAAAAATACTTGGCATAAAGGAGTTATATGCTCAGTGTATGCAGGAAGCATCTGAACTTTAAAAGCTGAAACTTTACAGATTGATACAGAGGATTAGTCTCCAGGCCAATATGCAAAAATCAAATATTCACACAATAAGAGTAAAAATATACTAAAATTAATTATGCAGTGTCACTTTGGTACTTATAGCATATTCATTTATTAATTCTGACTTTCCCAATTAGCTTATAATTGTGCTGCTCTTTATTTGCATTCAGAATCACATGTATGACACTGGTCTTGCCTAGCAGTGCAGGTCTCCTTGGTGCATTGTTTCACTGAAGTGTTTTCTGCTTCATAGTTATGGTACATGTTCCTAAGTAAACTGTAAATTCTATCACTAGAGTTAGTGTTCTATCTTTAATTATCTTTCTTTCTTGAGAAGAACAAATCTGAGATTTGGAAGGCTTTGAATCCCTTAGAGCAGGTAGGCAGTTACTTCTGGGCACAACTGTGGCCTTTCATCATAAATAGAATTATTAGATTCCACCACACTACTGTAGGCTTGGAAAACTGTAAAAATCTAAAGAAATATTTCATAGTGCAGGATAAAAATTAGATTCTTACTCAAATGGGAAGGTAAGAATTTAAGAGATGGTTGTCACCATCTTCCCTAAATACAGAATAAGCTGTAAAGCAGAGTGTTCTCATCTGAAATACTGAGATTCTTTCATAGCTGCTGGAACACAGAAGTTTGACATATATAGTTAAAACAGATGAATAATTGACAGAGAGAACCTTGTCCAACAACAACTTGTGCAAGGACATGGCCAAGGACACATGAGATGTGTGTGGCCTGCAGAAATCTGAGCTCCTGCAGTTTAGCTTAGACTTCTTTTACCTCCTACCCTAAGCACTGGCTTCTTCTCCAGTTCCATAAGATGCCCACATAGGCTGATCTTCCTTCCCCATAAGATTTATACCAACCATGGCCTCAGGCAGGTGGACCTTTCCCTCACTATGAAAAGGGTATTCTCACCTTCTGCTCCTTTCCATTACACTTCCCATTTCTTTGAAATAGATTAGCCCCTGAAGGTTTGCTGCAAGTACTGGTCTTCCATGCAGAGGTCTTGTTCACACCGGATTATATCTCATGTAATAACTGGTGTACACTATGCATTGGCTGCCAGGATATCATTCTTAAAAATGCCATCTCTGACTATGTCTCCACATAGGAATTTTCTTGCCTGCAATGTATACTTTATCCCTAACAGGTAACTTCAGATTTGTCCTTTTACCTTTTACAGGAGAGGTCTTTACAGGAGTGAGTAAACAAACTTACTGTGACAAAAAGGCAAGTGCTAGGAAATCAACTGAATGTCCAGCAGGTGTCCATTTAGACAGATAAACAAGGAAATAAGTTTATCCTTGTGTCAACATTGCAAAGCAAGTTTTAAATGCTTCCAAAAATCACCCTACCATTTTTTTCCAAAAGTGTCCTGGCTAAAATCATCTGTCAATTCAGTCTTGAGTGTCTTCATTTCATTTACTTAACACAGGCCTTGTCACAGTGTGAAGTTCCCTAAAATAGTTATTGTGTCTTTGGGCAAAAAAAAAAAAGCCAGACAATAGCAGAAAGAAAAAACTGCAAGCATTTAGTTCTCCTGCTGAGATAGACATTATATGTCTGGTTTCCTAAGTGTCCAAAGTGAGACTAGACTAAAGCAATGGTATTTTGAGACCTTCCTAATTTCACTTGATGCCTTCCAACTTGTTTGCCTGATATCAATACTGAGTTTACACCACTGGGTTCAATTTCACTCATTGTCACCTTTTTTGGTGGAAGTAGGCTGAAGCACTCACATTCTTGACTCTATTTCTGACTTCCTGATCCTCCCAAGGGTATACACTGCAAGTGATTTCAGAAGAGGATTTGAATTCTGCACCCCATGGTTTCATGTCATTTGTACGATGGTCTGCACACAGGTGAATGAAATGAATGAAATTCAACCCTCCTATAATTCTATAACTATATACTACACATAAAAAAGATAAAGCTGGTTTAGTAATTCCCTTTCCCCAGAAGAGATGTCTAATAAGTCTTGCCTTTTTAACAAAGGTATTGCAAGACTTAATTAAGTGATGTTGGAAAAATGCTGTGATTCCCTGCATTTTACGGGTCTTGCTGGCTCACTTCTCATAGAAACTCAGTATTGCCATAAGCTGTGTGTCCTGCGAATTGCCAACAGGCAGGCAGACAAAAGAGCTGTGGCAGATACAGAACCTATACTGGGAAGTCTGGAACAACCAAACATACTGAAATAAATAGTCTAGAGAGAGGGACAGGAGGGGAAAGAAGACTAAACTGATAATGAGACAAGAGATAAGCTCATCCTCTATCCTCTTTCACTCCACAGATGGACATTTTCTCTACCACCTTTCCTCTTGCTTGCCATTTTTCTCTGAGATTTATTGGAACATTTTAATCCCTTTTTCTTCAACCTACTACCTCAGAGTGCCATCAGAGTCCCTTTTGGGGAGCTAAGTAGGATGCTATTACTTAGACTCACTGGCATTTAAATCCCAACTTTGCCACTTGCTTGCTGGAAGAGTTGTTTTTCTTTCCTAGGCCATATTCATCTAGGCCAAGTCCAAAGCTCATTGAAGTCACTGACAATCTATCCTGTGATTACAGAGGATTAGACCTCTGTGCACTCCACGGTGTTGCTAAAATTACTTCAGTAGTGCCTGTAGAACCCTCTGGAAAAAAACAGAAATAAAATGCTAACCAAGGACAAACCAGAATACTATTTTCTGGAGAGCTGTTTGAAGATTCCAGGTTTTTGTCACCAACTAGGCATGCAACTGCAGCGCCAGTGCAGAACATTGTGCCAGTCCCAAGTCCGTGGAAGAAGAGCTTTGATCTCATTTCAACTGACAGAGTTTGAAATTTGTTTCATCAAAAGTACCTTGACAAACACATTACTGTTTATGGGCCACTGATTACATGTCCCAGAGTAGACAAGACAGGTAGTAAGACAGGGCTTATCTCTCAGCACATACTAATGAGGCTGTTCTGCCTGCAGCTCCCTCTGGCCAGATGCTCTAAGTGAATGGAGTCCCACTGGGTTTCTTTCTGGGTGCAGTCACAAATATTCAGTTGGAAATTCATAGTTTAACCATTATTTCCAGAGAAAACCAGGAGTGAATATCAAAGTTAAACAATACATTACTTCGTTGATGACGTAGGATTCCACATCCACCTCTAACTTTTACCTAAAGTCTAAACATTTGATATTTTAGGTACAGGTACATGGTGTGTTCAACTACCTCAAAAAGCATTTGCAAAAGGTTACTGAGACTGCAAATTTTCAGAGACCATGCCCACATACTCATGGCTACAGCAGGCATCACAGCAGGGCCTCAGATCTGTCTTAGCCAATAGACTTCATTCCATATAGGATCAGCACTGCCTCTCTCTGCAAAATAGACACGAGCATTGCATTGAACTGGTGCCACTCCGTGAAACATTTTAAAGGCTGTCAGGAAGCAGACTGACAAGGGATGTTACCTGTCCATTTGCCCAGGAAAGCAATCAGCATGGGTTCCCCTGCAGGTTTGGACTTGACCAGAGAAAGGGCAAGTGATTGTCACCTCCTCAAATGCTTCAAACATAGCATGGATTACTCAGTCTCAGCAGACTTCAAAAAGCCATGGTCATCCCTCAGAAGTGGCTTCGTCCTTCCCTACGTGCCAAGTAGTGCTGTTGTTTTGTAATGAACAACTTCCATCAGAGCGCACAATTTCTCATCCTGTCTGATTCTGCTGATCATTCTTGTAATTAAGTCTCTTTTGATTCTCTTTGGCAGCACACCATCTGCACAAGAAGGAACACCTGGAAAGCAGTTTTCCCCTCGTTTTCCTATCCTTGATTAAACTCTCTTTTAAAGCAGAGAACCTTAATCAAAAGAAGTGCCTGAGTGGAGGTATCTGTGCCTGTCTCGCTTTTGTCACAGATTCCTTCTGAAGTCTGCAGGGTTTGGATTTGCATAACAATTTCTTAAAAGGTGTCCACAGTAGATGGGTAACATTTTCAGAGAAAAAACTTCAATGGTATGAATTGTAGAGGAAAATAACAGGGTACCATAGGCATTTAATTGGTATTAGTATTAATTACTATAAATTCCTATTGAATCTATTATTAAAAATCTTTACTCTTTGTGGTGTTATTTTATGACTCGACTCACAAGAATCCCATTCCTGAGTGAGTTCAAGAAAATGTGAAATAAAGTATTAATCTTTTAATGAAAAACAAGTTTAAAAATATTCTACCTCCATAATTTTAGGAATCAGAGGCTAGGTCTCTAGGTGCTAGGCTGCATCTCATATGAGGCCTAAAGTAGCCAGGCAATATGAGAAAAAAAAAGAGAAAGATGTCTTTTGATCTGCTGTATTTGACAGGTGTGGAGGCAGGGGGGGTTGAAGATGTACAAAATGTTTACATTGTTTATTCTGTGTTGAATCAAATGTCAAAAGGAATATGCATATGGACTCAGATTTGAAAACACGTGTACGAAAACACATCTGTATATTCCAAACAGGAATGCCAGTGCATAGAATTCCTGTCTATTCCTGAACAAAACTACTCCTCATTGCCAGACTAAAATCAAGCCCCATGCTGGTTCTCCTAGCTTATTACAGCTCTCTAATGGCTTCTGGTAGAGTGTAACAAAGCTCTGAGCCCCTGTACCTGCTAACAAAATGATAAGCTGCTTCCGGTCTTTGATCTCCCATCATGACCTCTGCACCACACAGAAAAGATGGGAAACTTTATCTTTTTCATCGAAAACTTTTTCCCTGGTCATTTACTGCATTCAAAAGCAACTAGATGGAAAGGACGAGACAGGAGCCAACAGGTATAAAAATAAAAACTGAAAAAAACCCCACCCCAGTTTCTGAAGTGAGCAAATCACATTAGAAAGAATGTTTTCTAAGTTTGCACATAGTTCATGCCAACAAGTTTGAGCTGCTTAACAGCAGTGACACAGCTTTAAAAAGCAACAGCAAAAAGGCACTTAGTTTACTAAATAATACACTTTTTTACCCTCAATGAAAGGCTGCTTTTTATCACACATATATCAAGGCAAGCCACCTAATGGCACTAATTTCAAACCCTGCTGCTGCAATGTTTAGTGTATGGGATACAAATTACAGTGGATTCAAAACAGTTAGTGGTACATACAATTGATGAATAATAATGAAATTTCATTTTATTAGCTTCTGAAATATGTGTGTGAATTTTCATAAAATGTCTGCTAAGAACTAGTTCTAACACTGGTAGCTGGGACTGGGCAAAGCTTAGAAATAAAAGCAAGTGCCTGAAAGGCTTGTCACATTCTCAGTGGGAGTTATGCTATTTACATGGATTGTAGTTCACATTTATAGCAGTGTGGGTTGCTCTTTATTTCTCTCACTTTACATCCTTTCACTGCAGTTATCTGCTCATTCAGCAAACATGTTTCAACTGAAGCTTCCTTGACCTGATTTATATCTTAGAAAATTCACCTGTAACAAGCACAACTGAATACTCAACTCACACTGACACCATTCTTTCCTTCCCTCTTCCTTGCCAAGTCTCAACACATTCTTTCTGTTGCAAACTCACATAAGCACATTGACATTCTCACTAATAAATAGCATTTTGTAGTATCTTATTCCTGTGAACGTAAGGAAATAACTACAGATCAGAATGATATGCTTACTAATAAATTTCCTTTTTTTAATATCTTCATTCTGTAGACAAAAAGAAAGTAAATACAGATCCACTGCTTTCACAATACTGACTCGCACAGCCATTTTTTTCATGGTAGGACCAGCACAAGCTGACTAAGTTCAGCAATGTGTACTTCACTTCCACCAAAATCATCACATTGACAGTTCTAGTACTACATCTTCTAAATGTGCAATAAAACTGGGTGCTATTTGAAATACCAACTCCTTGTCCATGGCATCACTGTTGGGCAAACAACTGTGCTATGGTGTCAATAAAAAATGTGGCAGGCACATTTATTTTATCCAAAGGTAATGGAAAATGTTCCATGTGCCTACAACTATTGCAAATCTTTCATGTAAAATTGTTTAAGGACTTAAATAAGCTGGATAAAGATGGTCTCTTGTCTTGGTTTACTGTAGCAGGATTGCTTGTTAATAGCTATCTGGGGCTTTTTTTGCATACATTGTTAACTAGCAACTGTGAAAATCATCCTATATAAATTAGACTTTACATGGGGTATATCATTGAAACATAAATAATAGAGCAAACTGAAATCAGTTTCTGGAAGGCCTCTCATCGAAAAATTCTGCTAAGAAGGCCAAGAGAATGCTTCAGCCAACATGGGACACATGCTTAAAAGAATGTTTCTATCTATAACCCAGAAGTCTTAACTTCATAACAGAGGAAAGAGATCCAGAAGTTCCATTCACCAAGCTCTAGATAACAGTCAGTTAGTCAGGTGGTCAACAAGTTCTCAGTTCAGTTGCTGAGTTCATTGTGCTCTCTGACATGTCCTAAGATATGAGAGAGATCCAAGTAGAGATAGCAGATGTAAGGAAATGTAAGATATAATGCCTCTGACACATTGGGGACCACCTGGAGATTAGAGTGGGCTGAGCACCCCCATAGATGGTTCTTGTTATACCATCAGTTTTTGGAATAGATTCAGAGAACTGAAGACACACAAGCAGTCTGTTCACCTGCACAATAATGCATTTGAAACATTCAGGAGTAAAGTGTTGTAATTGATCCCTACACAAAAAAGGCACGTGTCAAAGGAAGTAGTTCAACATCATAGTTTTACCCAAAAATTCATTGAATGTTATTTTCCTTTGTTCAACTTCTTTTATTTTCATAGCATACTAGTTCTCAACTTGACATTTGCTGCAAGATCACTTGATTCGGAGTTAAGAAAACTGCTTAACAGAGGGAAGAGATATGCAAAATAAAAGGTTATTTATATCATCACTGGCAAAGACACTTAGATACTCAAAAGACTGTTAAAACTGATCTGAATCTCAAAACTTTTTAATGGTACAATCAAAAATACAGCTAGATTCTTGCTTCACTAAAGAGGTTTACTTTAGGAATATAAGACCTGAAAATAACAGCAGATAAAGGTGCTGTAGGCAGGGGGAAGAAGAAAGGGCAGAAAATAGCTAATTATTCCAGAAACTGCTGATCCTACAGTGCACCTAGGGAGCCCAATCACAAACAAAGTGTAGAGGGAACCCATCCTACTAAGACTCTTTGTTCTATTGCAGCAAATGACACCACAACTGACTCTCTCCTTCCAACATTTCTTTCTAATCATGTTGAGATGAGCAGAAGTTCCTCAACTGTGGAAATACTAAGGTACCAGTGGGAATTCACTAGAGAGTTAACTTCTTCCTTCTGCATGAAATCAGATTATCAGGCAAGGATAGTAAGACTTAAACAATATGGCACAGAGAACCATCTAGAGAAATACAGACATAGGAATACTAACCCTGCCATGCTTCTTTGTCCAAATGAAGAGGCACAGGACAAGGGCAGAAAATGAAAAATGAATGTATTATTCCCAAAGCAGGACTATTAGTAAGATGAATTAAAGGAGAAAAGGTTTGGATATTCAGAAACGTATTTAAAATTGTGAAAATTTATCCCAAAGCTATGAACATTTAGAAGATTTATATCAATATAAAGCAACATCAGGCTTTTCAGAAGAATATTATTGTTAAGAAGCTGCACTGGTGGCAGTCAAATCAGGAGCTTTTTTAACTTTCTCCTTTTGAAGTGACATAGATGGGTGACTGACCCACAAGCCAATGACTGTGCCCTTCAAAACACACTTGGCCTCACCCTGATACAGAGGGGGGGAAAAGTGGAAAATCGGTGATTAAATTGCACTTTTCTTGCCCTGAGGTACTGATCCAGTAATGCCAGAACCAAATATGTTCCAATACATAATGCTCAGACTTTTAAAAAGGTTAATCTTAATGGTAGTGGCCACTTAATTGGCCTAGCTTGCCTGCTGTGTCCACTGTCATTCTAATAAAAGACATGAGAACTAACTATGCCCTGCAGTCAAATAGTCAGGCAAGATATAAAACCATTTCCAGCAAACAGCCATTTATACTGAAGAGAAAATGAGAGAAAAGCTAGGAAGACAGACTGACAGCTCAAAGGCTCATCTGAGAATGAACTTTTAGCATATGGCAAGAAGCTGAAAGAGGCCGTGAGGTAAAGTAGTAAAAATGGCTATCAGTTCTGGGGCTGCTTATGTTAATATTTTGTTGTTTCTGTTGTTGTTTCCTACAGTAAATAGAAGCTTGTGTTTTCTTCTTGGCAGATTTCACCATCATTGTTAATTCAATGTAAGTAACGTCATAAAGCCATAACTTGAAACAAAGCCAATATGCATTAATGGTTTAAACATCAAAAAAGATCATTAATAACCTAAGAAATCCTTGAATTAATGAGCTGGAGTCTGCAGACATGTTTTGCTGTTTCTTGTCCTATTCTTTAATGCTGAATTGTTGGACAAGAAAGATTTGTTTCCTAAGTGCAAATCACATCAAACGACTTTATCACGCTTCATCCTCCCTGGTGCAGTTCAAGCTAACATCTTCTTCTACACTCTGTTTATATTTGATGGGAAAAAATTGCACAAGAGCTGAAAATACCATCTAAATACATACTTAATGTTAAAGTGCTTTAATTATTATATAAGACTAATTACACTGAAGTAAAGATAAAGAAATTCAGGTGGAGATATTTTTAAAAGGTTTTGAAATATGAAGGTAGGAAGGGTTTCAACATGGAGGAGAGTAATTCCAGCTGAATTTCAGTAATTATGTAGTTTGTATAGATTTCTTACATCCTGTAACAATGGGGTAGCCAAAATAATTAATACATTACTTTAAATGTCAAGTTGCATCAGGTGGTGATGTCATCAGAGATATGAGATTAGAGTCATATTCTATTTACAGAATAATTACACTGCAGATAACATACACCCACGAAAGAATTATAACTAAAAATGTCATGAACACTGATACTCCACTATTTTGTTGGCAGGTCTCAGTTTTGGGTTTTTTTTCCTTCAAATATAACATATATTTTTTAATTTCGTGTGCAATGTGAAAAAAAAAAAAAGATGTCTTTTTTCATTTAATTATTATCTTAAAAAGCACAAATATAACTAATGCAAAGGAACGTAAAAAGACTATTTTTTGTTAATCTGATGAAAATAATGGTTTTCTCCCTTGTCTTCAAAGAAATACAGAAGGAAGTATCTGCTGTAACTCCTCAGAAAGGGAAAGCATTTTTCCCTCACTGCAGCAGCTGCCCCCTTTTCAGCCTCACAATGAAAGCAGCACTGAAGCTGCAGGTTTGATACCTTGAGACTCCTGAATGGACAGAGTAAATTGGCTCGATATGGTTTATTACCAGCAGAGAAGCAGATTAGCTTTTTACATTTATTTGGTGGACACATTATTTAAATCTCACACTTACAGTGGCTATTCTGCAGTTACAATAAATGCTTTTGTGGGAAATTCCAAATACTTGAACAAGGCTGAAATACTG
The DNA here is from genome assembly GCA_013397295.1 of Polioptila caerulea. Lineage (NCBI taxonomy): Eukaryota > Metazoa > Chordata > Aves > Passeriformes > Certhiidae > Polioptila > Polioptila caerulea. The sequence continues at coordinate 1,363,312 of VYXF01006616.1, forward strand.
GTGGGGTATATAAAGAATATAAGGATCAGGTCAGGAAGACTGCAACATATATTAGTTTGAGGTTCAGACTGAAGCAAGTAATCCGACATGCAGCAATTTTTACTGTGGCTTTTTTTTCTGTGTGACAAGTATGCAGGAAAAAAAGCAGGATATTGGCAATATATTTCAGTATTCAAGGGAACAGCTAGCCCTTTCTATTCTCTTTAAAATTTGACTTTGGTGGGGTTACATTGATTTATACCAACTGATGATACAGTCCTTTAGACTTTAACAGTTGTTATAGATGTACATTTGCAAGCTAGAAACTGCCAGTGCTGGTTGGCTGGACATGGATTGGTGGCATTTCTTAACACTTCATGGATTTTTGACAAGTCCTTTATTTTTTCCTTAAAGTAAAGGTACACTTTGATGTTTTTCTTAGGGCTTATTTAATGCTGCTATACTGATTGCAGTTCAGTAAACAAAGATGGGGAAAAGGATAAAGTGAGCACTGGCTCTGCTGTGATAGAGTATGGCAGAAGCAGTTTTTGTTTTTATGTTTCTACAGACTGGAGATGATTGTAAAACTGCTGTTCTGTCCTTTCATCTGCCTCACTGTCTCCCAAACACTGGAAGATTAATATTTTGTAGTTCCTTGACATTTTTTTTACTTTCCTGTGTTGCCACTATAAAATTCTGAAATTCCCAACCAAATTTTCAGTTTTCAGAATATGAAAACCAAGAATTTTTTGACACACTTGAAAATTTTTATAGTATAGATTTCTTTGTTCTCACTGTGAATCAAGATATAAAACCACTTTGTAATATATGTACACGAGAGTGTACTATGGATCTCTGTTCATGTGTGCTTGTACATATATGCATACATAGAAAACATCTGACTATTTGTGACATAAAAATGCTGGTAAATAAGATTCTGCAGTTGCAAGCAAACAGTAGGAAAAACCACGTTAAATTACATATCTGGATTCATAATCATAAATCCATGGAAAAAACATGGATTCATTCTGTTGGAATAAACCTCATCTGGTCCAGCTCTTCCTCTCCAAGCTTGAAAGTTAGATGGAGCTTCAAGAATTGGATGAGATTTTTTCAAGTTAAACTCTCTTAACACCATGTGTTGGTTTACAAAAATAAACATAGCAAAATTAAAGATGTCACCTACACCATACCCCTGTGCTGAAGGAGCATTAGCTCTACCACTTCAGATCCATGTTTCTCACAGGTTTTTGGAGAATGCCCATTAAAAAGATTTCTATTGCCTGTCCACCTTTTTTTAAGATTTTACTTTCTATACGCTTAGAATAGAAAAATTACTATTACTCAATATTTGGATTTAGAGCTTCAAGTTAGAGCTCTTTAGTTTAGAGCCTTGTTGCTTTATTCTTTTCCTTTTATTAGTATCCAAGCTCAAGAAATTCATGCTGTCATTCTTAAACAGATCTTAGTTGTACTATTTTCAGTAGGGATCCAACACCTACTTCTGCAGGCTATTTACATGTGCAGCTGAATATACTAAAATAACAGTAACTGGAAAATCCAGTTCCAGAAATACCAGAAATAATGATATTTTCTGAACTCAGGAATTTTTGTTCTGATTTAAATCATATACATTTTCATTAAAACTTGTAATAGTCACCAAAGCTGTCAGTTGGCCATTGACCCAAGAATTCCAAAAAGAGCAGCTGAAAGACTAGAAGAGTTAAAAATTGCATTTTCCTCTATGATTGCTCTTTCTTATTTATAAAGGACAGAGATAATTTGAAAGAATAGCCAGTTCACATCTTAGAGCATAAAAAGGGCTGAAATGGAGTCTGGTAAATGGTTTTCAGCTCTGACTCAAACCCCTTTTTCTTTTAGATTCTAAACAAGAATAGTAAGCAATTAAAAAAAAATTAAAAAATAAAAAACCCCTGTACATTTATTAAAAAGAAAGATTAAAATAAATTTTGGGAAATTCTTAAAAATTATGGGAAAAATAATATTTGGAAATAGAAGACTAAAAGGGTAATAACAGCAGGAGGACTTTTATTGTGTAACATGTTTAGCAGTCTGAAGAAAAATTTTGTGCTACTGTCTATTCAGCCAGTAAATAGAAATGCTAGAGCTGCATCTTATAGTGGCTTACAACAGGTATTCAGAAAAAGCAAGCATCTGTTTTCTACATGTAGAAACCAAATTATTATGGCCCTGTAAGTTTGCTGAGTCTTATTACATGAATTGCAGAAGATGGATTTTAAAGTCCAATTTAAAAAAAAGTTTACTCAGTATGGTATGAAAATATATCTCAAAAAAAAATTCAGAAAATAATTCCTGCCTCACTTACGCAAAGAAATAATTACCAATCCAAATGTTTTTTTCTGTATCAGTGAATTCCAACTTTTAAAAGAAAAAATATTTTTCTTTTACAAAAATCACCTAGAACTTATTTGTAGTTTTTATACAAAACACTTGATCTCTTACTGTACCTGTTTTAGGACTTTGCCAACAGGTATTCTTCTTTATACCTTACTCTGATCTTAATCCCTCAACAAAAGTTTCCTTTGCTGTTTACCAGTTGAATCCACAGATCTTAAGTCCTAGGACTCCCCAACATCTTCGCTTTCCTAAGGCCAAAATAGGAGTAGAGTCCTTCTGCTCCACCACTGGCATCCTTTTCCCTGCTGCATTTGTCATAACACTGTTTTACAGAGTGCTCACAGCTCAGCTCTGTCTTAGGACTGTGACAACATATTGCATTCTCAGGAAAATTTCAGTAAAAGGTTGAGCAAGATAACCCCCAAGACTTTCCAGATTATGCACAAACTTCTTCCAGTTTTGTTTGAAAGGGGTTGTGGAACACTATTATAGATAAAGATGATGTGTCTCTCAGAAATGGTCTAAAGTAACCAGCAACACAAGGCCTTGCATTCTCCCTGCTACCTTTCAGCATCAGAAGAGGATCTGCATCTTGATTCCTTAGCTTTCCCAAAAAGGCTGTAAATACATTGGAGTTTGTAGGTGCCCCACCATCTACTCCCAACACATATAAACACACACAACCTAGAGAAATCCTCAAGTCAGCCTTACACTGCCTATCAAACAGGAACACTTTTCTTGGTGTCTGTATCTTCTCAAGCATTTCAAGATCCATAGGTCACAGAGCTTGAAAAGTCACAGTCCTTGTAGAGAGTTTTCAATGTTTTCTACTCTGTAGCTTGCCCACTGAAGCTTTGTGCTGTGCTGTTACTCCCTCACCTGCTCCTTCAGTTCATTGCAGGTTGCTCATTTCTTAACACCTCCTGGTTAAACAGGGGTCTGTCTATCAATTAAACTTGAATGCGTTCACATTCCTGTAGCCACAAAAAAACAAGCCAAACTGCTTCCAAATCATACGTGGACATTTTATTTGGAGTTTTAAAGGAAACACAAGTTATTAACGAAGCTTTCAGAAGAATCAGAAGCACGTTAAGCAGACGTCTGCTACTCTTATAAAGATTTACATGTAAAGCTGCTTGAAAATATTTGATTTGCCTTAAGTAGCTTTTAAAAATCCAGAAAACATTTTTAAATGTTCTTAGATTTTTAAGCAATAATGAAACATCAAAGAGAGTTTGGGTGATTCGTTGGGTTTTTTTGGAAACAAAAAAAAAGAGCTTAAAAAAAGGCAAAGAACATTTCAAAGACTTTATTTTCCAGTTTTTGTCAACAAATTTAATGGAAATTAAAATAATTTCTGAAAGGTCTATTCATAAGAAATCAGGTGCTCGCTTTTTTTAAATGTATATTTTTAATTATCATATGCATTACCATATTACATTTATTCATAAAATCACTGCATGATCTGAGGAATGAAAGCTGCTTAGCCCTTTGAAGAGTTTCAAGTAATAAGATATTTAATGAAAAAGCAAAGTATCAGCAGTCTGACATTCAGTGCAAACACATACCAGACATACACTCTCCTCCAAGGCATATTTGGGTTAAAGGAACCCTGAAATATTACAGCAGTTCTTTGCCAGTTATGCTAGTACAAAGTGAGTTAATATTTATTTTGGATAGCCCACTCTAGGAACAAGTGTTTTGTGAATTTCATGAAATGGCGATTTACCAGTAGCACAGCATTACCACACCGCTGAAAGCAGGACTGGAGTTAGCTCAGACTTGCAAGTGTTATTAAAAGCTGCACTTTTGTTCCTTAATCCTGTATTCAGGGAATACTGCAAGTTCTGATAATCAGTCTGCTATTTCCTCAGACTTTGTTGTTATAAATGTATTAACTTTTTCATAAAGCAATCTGTATTTGCAATTAATCAAGTGAGTTGTCTCTTTAAGATAGTAGCCTAGCAACTTCCCTGAAGCCAGGGGAAGTCCCAGTTGGTCCCCCAGACCTGACAAAGTTATTATCACAAGGCTAATCTTACTCATCAGAGGGTTTTAAAGCATCTCTCTGATTAAAAGTGAGGAGAGAACAAAAAATGGTGAAAGCTCAAAAATGGTTACATGTTGCTGAGCATTCTTCATGTAAATGTGAGCCAAGGAACTTTTCAGGGGAAAACTAAAGTTTTTATTTGTCTAGAAATTAATAAAAAATTTGTTTCTTAAAATTTATAATACATTTCCAAACAGGCTCAATGAGGAAAAAGGTAGCTTTTTCTTCATGTTGTTTTGTTTCTTCTCCAAACTAACCACTTATTCAAGTGGAGCAAAAATAGGATTTTGGAAACATCAAAATACATTTTCTAGGTGAGCTGAACTGAGTGTGAACCTATCTAAGTGGATTATATCGAATTCGTCTCAAGGTGTCTAGATTCCCAATTCCATGTCACACTAAAGGCTTGATAATTTTGGTTTTGTCTTAGCCTTTCACAGCTTCATGGCATAGAGTCTGGAAATAGGAAATACTAGGTTTCTATGACTCCAAGATTCCTCAATATTATTCCTCAATCGGAGCTGCAGACTTTGGTTTTGGCTGAAAATAGCCATGGGGCACCCTTGTATCAACCACAAATACATCTTTCAACAGGAGCAAAGGAAACCTCAGGGACAGAACTTTATCACAGTTTCACTTTCACACACACATTGTGCACAGGTATATTATTCGTAATGTCTTCTGTCAAATCTAAAACAAAATTCTTCCTTTCCTGTTTGTAGCAGCAGGAAATGTTGTATGGTAAAATAAGCAGCAGTAAATATGCTTCTCTCTTCTGGGTAAACAATTCCTGCTAGCAGGCAGTGGCCAACAGCTTACAAGACAGACCTCTCTGCCTGTGCCTTCTCTGGATGTGAGTCTAAAGCCTTTTGGCATGTTCAGCAAGATGGACATAATCTATGTCTGTGCAGACAATTCAGAGGATCACAGTGCAAAAAGGTTTCTCTAATTGTTCTGTTTGCTTTCTCTGAGCATCTTACAATGATCAAAAAAGCCTCAAGCTATGCAGGGCTAATTTCAAACTTTCAATTTAACTTCAGTTTAGAGGGACTAACCTGAAGACAAGTTCGTCTCTCGTGTAACATCATTTTTGTTGCTCCCCTGAATATTCAATCAAGCAGCAGCTGTAACTCCTTTTCCAAAATCTCCTTGTATTCATTACCAGAGAAGCAGAACAGTTCTGATTCAAATTGCTGAAAGGATTTAATTTAAATCAATACATATTGCTTTGGGGGTTTCTGTATGGGTATTCAGATTGTTGCAAGCAATAGCAACTCTTTACCACAGACCCACAGAATGTTGAGAGGCCTAGACAACCAGTTTGTATAATCATCCAAATTTACATAGTTAATATGAAGCTGAGTATGTTTTTCTTCTTTCAGTTCAACCTGATTATGAAAGTGCCCTCCTACTACACAACCCTTTGAACTAACTCAGTTTCAAAAGCACTAAGTGACCAAGAGCTAACACCGTTCTTGGAAGTAATTAAGTTACAATTATTTTAAAAAAAATAACTGCCTTTATTAACTTTTTGAAGGACTGCTTAGACAAGACATTCAAATTTGTTTAATCCCAGTTTGATCATTTGTGGATTAATATAATTGCTACATCTTGCTGCTTAAGTCCTAGTATGTTCTCTCCACCTTCCGATGTGTTCTACTGCTAAAGATCAATGGACTGTTAACCCAGACCAAAAAAGGCAGATATTCTGTGTAATTTTTGAAATGTTTCCTCAGAAAATATGGATAAGACTCAGCATTCTTTGCACAGCAGTCACAGACAGTTCTCTCAAACTGCAAATAGTAAACAATTGGTACAGATCCTAAAGCACAAAGTTTTATAAGGTACAGGAACCAATAGGATGCAGCTGAGGGAGCGGGAGTAACAAGTGAGTTAAATTTAAGAGAGAGAGGGGGTGACAAAGGACATTTGCCTACCTGCTGTCTTCACTTGTGTAATTCACTTCTCAGCCTAGACCTAAAGAGTTTTACAGTCAAAATGCTTTTAGACTTGTACTCGGTTGTATGGGAAGTCAGCAGAAAACCACACAGAGATGAGCATACATGATGTACAAGAATCCAGCACATGTCTTGGTAAATTTAGATTATTATTAGTTTATATGCTACAGGAAAAGGTAAAATTTATTCCATTGAATTAAACTAAATAGTAAAGAAAAGCATTGTCTACTGAGTATAGCCAAAAAAAAGGGCAGATATTGGGACTTTAATATAAAGATCCATTAATTTCTAAATATCACCCTAGTCTGTGAATCTCAATGATACCTACTAGAAGGGTACTGCGCTCCTATGAGTAACATAAGTTAAATATGCTTCATGGGTATGAACAGGGAAGAATTTTGTTTCATCAATTTTCAGCACCTGTCATCTAGCTGCACTGCATGAACTATTTACAGTTTTGTTTTCTAAGACAGGATATACAGTAGCTTTAAGAGAACAAAGGAACTCATCACTGTGCTATGAATAGCACAGAACCTCTCACCTTTGAATTGAGTCATCAGGGACACAAGACAGCTGCTTTCTTTGCAAGCTGTGATATTCCAACAATTTCTGCATAGTTGCTCTACTTAATGGTAACTTTCTCCAAAAAACCTCAGAGATGTGTCTTATCTTGGTATCGTCTGCTGTGACATGTGACACAAATTTTCTTATCTTTTTACACAAGATGATAAGCTGTCAGTTTCCACATATACAGCAGGCCCACTGCTATGAGTCTGGAAATCTCAAACAAGTAAATAAAGTGAGTCAAGTCATCACTAGTCTGTATCCCAAGCAGTTAACTGTCTTTACCAAAACTTCTAGGGGATGTTGTCTCCACAATGCTTCATATGATACTGTCAGATAGGAACACTGTCATTATAGGAATATGACAATATCTTCATTGCTTGGATATATCATTTTAAATGAGAATAGTAGAATATCACATGCTTTAGAACAGCCAAAAATTGTAGGCTATGTGGCCATTTACCAATTTGAAAAGAAATATCAGCCTAATTTAGATACTCTGTTTCCCAAATTATTTAGAGAAACCAATGTTTAAAAGAATGTTAGGAATAGTTGGTTGGTTGTGGCTTGCAATGCTATTCTAAGAAGTTCATAAATAGTCCATCTATAATATTTACAATTAAACTTCTGATAATTAAGAATTTACAACTTTTTCAAGGACAAGCAGTGAGCTATAGCTCCTTGCCTGTGGTTCCAGTTGCAAAATCATTAGTTTGAAAACTGAGATAATCTCAGCTGTAGAAATACTGCTTTTCAGATTAGGTTTAAAACATTGATAGGTTGGCAATTGTATGCTTTCACTCCCTATTCTGCAGACAATTAAAAAAATTTCATCTGATGGGGACTTACATTTTATTACTTAGTGAGAACACCATGTTCTACTGATGTACTTCTAAAAAGCTGTCTTACATTTTAAGTACAGTGTTAAGAGCAAAATATGTTCTTTGGGTTGTCAGGAGGGGAAATGTTCTAACCTAATGCATGTCTGGGATAATAAAGAATGTTTAATATCTGCTGGATCTGGATTTTTATTATTTTTTTTTCCTTTTTATAATTTCAGAACTAGACTACTGTTGAATATAGTAAGAATAAGCATACACTTGTGCTCTCTCATCTACTGTCTCAAGCAGTGAAAATGGTTGTTTAATGGAGTTGGTGCTGGTATTGATTGCTCATTGCTTAAAAAGGAACTTGCAGGTTAATCAGATCTGCAAATGTCTTTCTCATTATTTACATTGCTGAAGAGATTAAATATTAGGGGGAAAGACCAAGGTTTGCTTTGCCAGATAAATAAAAATCAATTTTTTGTCGTTAGCAAATGTGTTAAGTGTAGCAAGGTAAGAAATCCTGCAGTCCTCCAGAGGAAGATTTTTCAAGACAGAATAGCCTCTAAAAGGCAGTAAAGACATGGTGGTGAACATGGTACTATGTAGGAGGTATTTCTCACTCCCTCTTCTGGTTAATTCTTCTGTTAACCTCATTTCAAAATCTGATTTTTCATGTAATGTGTGATATTAATCTCCACAGGGGATGGACAATTACACACAGCTGTTTCTTCTTTTAATCTTGTTTCCAATTTATAGCTTGAACATTTCTTATGCAAATTGTTTATGTTCATGACATTCAGGCTCTCCAACAGATCTGGAGACAGCTAATGAGGGTAGAAGTAGATCTTGATGACTTTCTATAATGCAGAACACCTTCACCACACATCGTTTTGCAGCTGTACTTGCAAATTCCATATCCTTGAGTCTTTCCATCCCTCTGACTGCTTGCAACACAAGGTGTATTGCAGACAGCCAAAGTTCTTGGCAAACTCTTTTGCTAAGTTCCAGCAGATACCAAGTAACTTGTTCAGTAGTAATATCTGCTGTATTTGCATAAGGCTACAAATTACATGGATTCATAGATTAAGGAGAGTTGAACTTGATGGGATGCAAAGTTATGAGCAAAATTATTTTCAAGTTTAGGTCTACTTTCTCTAAAACTGTCTTAGTAATGCTGGGAATATTTTTCCTCTGAAAGCGTGTGTTCCCAGACTGGCAGACCATGGCTACCCACAACTTGTCTGAGGGGATGTTGTTCTTTCTCACAGTCGAGTCTAGTTCTGCAGTAAGTGGTACACTGTGTGTAACAGTAGAACAGGTTCTTATCTCATTCAATTGCCTGACAGACAATGCAAGTCAGAGAGCATACCTTATCAGTGTTATGTTTGTTTACTTCTGTGTGTCCATATACTGTATTAATCTCTAAACCATTTGGATGAGATTAGAATGGAAGAATTGACAAAGTGACATGGGTGAAATGCAGCTTAGACTTTGATTGTATGTGGAATAGGCTTCATTTTTAAGTATATGAATAAACCAGATTGCAAAAAGGAAAAAAAAAAAAAAAAAGTGCTTGTTCTGCAGTTTGTGAGCTCAATTTATTTCCCAAACTGGAAGCAGGAAGAGGACTCACCTTTTTTAATGGTAAAAATAAAGCAAAGACTGCAGGGCTACAGCACCAAGAAGGATGAATTGAGTTGTAGCAAACAACTTAATTCCATAGTGACAGGGTATTCAGTGCTGTACCTTGTCATCACCTTTGGCATTCAGCTCTCCTTTCCTTGGGGAGTAACTGGTCCTGATGTTCCTGGATGCATACCTTTAAGGACACAAGGTCTTGAACAATCATTTTTAAATACTCTAAAGCTAGAGCTGATTGGATGAACAGCTTTTGATTAAGTTTCTCTTAGGCATCTGTCTACTTAATTTTAATTTGTGAATATTAATCCTTTTATCTTAAAAACTGACTAGTTAGCAATCTACCTATTATGCACACTATCATGGGCTAACTGCACATGACCGTGCAGTATTGACAGCCCCACCAAGAGCTGCTTTTAACATGTCAGACCAGTTTTCTCTGTTAAAATGCAAGAGAAAAACAGTTCATCAGAAGTGGATATTTTGCTGATATCTTGTTATTTGTGAAAATATATTGCACCTGTCTAGAAGAAATTAGATATACTTTAATTTTATGTATTCAATTAAAAGACCTCACTGTGTATCATTGGTTTTGCACCGTAATGCTTTGTGTAAAAATAGGATGGTAACACTGCAGTTCCTCCTGTAAGCTTTCTCTGATTCCTTACTTTCATTCTGGCAGGACATAGGTACAATCTGATCTTTTCAAACAGATGTTTACTGCTGCAGCCCCTTTAACAGTTTCTCCTTTAAATGACTCCCGTCACTCCCTTCTTCCTTCACTTTAGCCCTGCCTGGAGCTTTCACAGGTCACAGCAAGGGCAGGAGATATCTTGTTGCTTCTAGATACTTCTGAATGAACTGAATTTCAAATTTTTTTGTAGTTACTTAGGATAAATACAATGTCTCATTCATTCCCCTTTTAGTGCTAGAGTAGCCAGTGAGAAATCCACCTATTTCTGGTCATCCTCACAAAGTCACCAGTCACAGTGTGCTGTTGTGACACCGAAGGCTGACAGCATATTGACCTGCATTAATTAGTAAGAACTCAATCACCAGGATTAAGGTATTATTTCCTTCAATTCAGCCCTGAGAAGATCACATCTGGAGCCTTGTATCTGGATTTGGATTTTGTCAGTGGAAAGGCAATAACAGAAGAGAGAAGAGAGTCAATGGAGAATCATTGCTATGATGGACGTGCTGGAAGCCACAGAAATACAGAGCCAAGGCAGAAAAGTCCTGCTTATCCTCATGAGGACAAAATAGAAGGTGAACTATTGCTGCTATGCAGAAAAAAAGAATGGGGAAACTCTCATCATTCTCAGCCAGGGAGAAGTAATAATCATGAAATCTCTGTGGTTGTTTTATTTCATGCGTAGTGAAAAAACAGTTAAGGATTTAGCTTTGGTTTCCTGTTAGCAAGAGCAATTATTGCTGTAGTTTACCTTCAGACATAAACACAATTTCTTGCACTTTATGTATTCTTCCAAGAAAAGCACCAAAGAGTGATGTTCTTACTTCAGATAGTTAGTAATAGAACTATTAGTGGCAGAGCTGGTAGAAGATGCCAGCAAACCATTGCGGATTTTAAGAAAGTATGGCGTTTACAAAAAATAAGGACTGCATCGAGCTTATGTACACAGCACAGTATGACGAAGCACAGAACGACAAATGGCTACTAAGTACAGTCTCAGAAGAGTTACTTCAGCCTGGACAGCACAGACTCAGCACAGCAGAGCTCAGCCTCTACAGATACATTTTCTCAAATTAAAAATAAAATTTCCTGGAAAAACTTTTCTTGATCCAGTGAATATATCATTCATCATCACATAATCTGCTACTGTTTATTTCCACAGATAGATTTGCCAAAATTTGTGCAACACAGAACAATATGTTCCTACGGAAATTATTAGAATGAAGATCAATAACATATGTTGTTTGGTTTTTTTTAATAGCTACTATTATATTGATATGAAACTGGAGTGATGTTGCTGTTATTTTTATTTTTAATCTGTTTGGAATTTGCATCCTCAAAATTATGAAGAGTATTTTATTTCTTTTCTTGACCCACCTAAACCGGTGGTCTTCACAAGAGCAAGTAAGACATATTATATAACTGTAGCATTAGGGTATTTTCCTACAGAGTAACACTATGCATGGCTTCTGCAAACAGAATTTGTAGGTACAGATTGAAATCTAGCAGCAAAAATACAAATACACAATACATATATATACAATACATATATACACAATACATATATACAATACAATAACCAAATCTTTTCTTCATCCTTGGCAGCCTGTTGGGTTTCCTCTTAAGAAATGCACATTGCAGGTGACACATTTTCCTGCTCTCCAGATCCTTCATGACACCTGAGACAGCAACTCCTTTAGCACTCCACAGGAATTTGCGTAACACTTGAAAACCAAACAGGTTATAGAAGGTATCCTGCTTGCTTCTGTACCTTAAGATTTTCTCACTTGAAAACAAAAATATTTCCCCCAGCCAGTTGTGTCATTTCTGAAATGCTGAGAAGAGAAAATACAGAGATTCTAGCACTCCTACTGTTCTGTTAAAAAACTGGAGGTAAAAGGAGAGAATAAAAAAACCATTTAATTTTGTCGATATACATGACATAAAAAAATTTTGTGAATCATGTTGAGCATGAAGGGGAAGGAGCACAGCGTGTTCTGTCCTGGCCATGGGTCACTGATTAAATGATTGGCTGTAAACAGCAATTCCTGATACTAAATTCCAGTCTTCTTGAGTAAGGCTTCTCTGCATTTTGGTTTCTTTCTTTTTAATTCACAGCACATTTCTGTTCTGCCCCTGGTTCAAGGATACAATCACTGCAGGTATACTGTAGCACTGTAACCATTGGGTAGACAAGCTGATTTATACTCTAGATTTCCTTTTCTTTTCTCTCTGCTTGTAAGGCAATATAAAAAGGAAATAAAAATGGAGTAATAAAATAATTGATTAACTGACATATACTGGCAAATGAACTCACAGTTCAAAAAAGCAGGGGAGCAGAACAGATGATTGTCACATCTAACAGTGACAAATGCCACTTAACTGTTATGAAAGAAGTTACTACTTAGTGTTACTTTCACAGCAGACAAAGAGTATGAAAATGCCAACGTGTTGCCTTGTCCTGAGCGTGTTAATCCATTTCCCGCCTCTTCGCTGACGCTTTGTTTTCAACTAAAGGGCAAAAACTGATACTAAATTTCTTTTTTCTGATGGTGGTGGTTTGGGTTTTTCTTAAACAAAGAAAGATCATAGCATTCATCATCTTCAGAGATTCAGCACTCCAGATGGCTCTGTCATAATTTCAGTTCTTGCGTAGTAGGAAGTAAATAGCTTTAGAATCTGCCTGCTACAAAGAGTACTGCGTGGCTTTCAGGTTTAGTCCACAAGATTATGTTTTATGGCACTGTCTGAGATTGTAGGCATAGAGTGCTGTTTAAACCAAATTATGAATAATTAACAAATTCTTAGAAGAAATTGATCAGACTACTGGATTTTGGGATCATCAATGACTTCCACTAGGTCCTTCATCATTGAATCAAATTGTCATTTTCATTCCAAGTCCGAATTATTTCAGAAATCTGAAGACAACAAACATATGTCTATTTTTTAAACAGTCTTCCTTTAATGCCACCTGGAATAGCCTGGCTATTGACAACATCAAATTCCAGTGGGCTTCCTTGTGTACTGTGCTGTCTTGAAGGGAACTTCAGCAATCATTTGTGTTTCATTCAACAAACTCTACTTCACCTTGCACAAAGGGTGCAATTCCCAGTTGCAGCTGCCTCTGTATAGAAACAAAACTCTTTAATATAACCACATGCTTACTTTAAAAGTGAAAGCGTGCAACAGAACAAGCTACAAAGTATCTTGGAAGAACTAAAACTAGTTTTTCCTGTCTTGCAAACAAATATAACCAAGATGATCTTAACTGATGGTATAAAAACACTAGATAGCTCACTGCAAAATACAAATGCAAATCTATTGCTTACTTCAAATTAAACTGCTTTTCATAGTTGGGACAAGCTGCCTTTCCTTAATATTTCTGAACTCTACTACTGTTTCTTACAGTTCTCTCATTTTTTAGTTATTTAATCAAACCACAACATGGAGTTTTTTAATATCACCATCTTGCAAAAAAAATGATACCATGCTTAGCTGCTCATTCTGGCTTAAACCCAAATTACAGCTGCCTGTTCAAACTGGTAAGGATATATCTTACAAATTTAACCTGATAGTGCAAGCTGTTCCATAGGGACGTAGTATCTATCTGTATTGAACAGTCTGTGGGATCAGGACCCTTTCTGGGTTAAAAATCAGCTACAAATATTTAATATATTCTTCTGATGTATCAATAATTTATTTTTAACAAAAATTTCTGTCTTCAAAGAGTAGTTCCTAGACCTGCTTTGCCTAAATAACTGTAAATGGACCAATGTCCACTTCCTACTTTCCTGTCTTTGGAAGATGTGCAGAAAGACAATAAATTACTGCTATTACAATGAGATTATCCACTTATTTTTTAAAAATAAATTGATATAACTATATAAGCAGCAATTTCCAAAGTTTATCAAGAGAAACAAAGTTTGAGAGAAATCACTATATAGTAATATAATCCTATATTTTAAGTAACAAAACACAACAGTCTGTGAATCAGTGAAGTAAAACAAACATTATTTTTTTAAGCACAGTAGAGTTGGTTTTTTTTGTTTGTTTTGCTTTTGACCAATTTGAAAAGCTTATAAGAAGTCAATTTCAATTTAAAATTGACATTTGTGTTTTGTTTGTATTCTCCATAACCATCTGTACTTAGATATCAGCAATATACCAGAGTCATAACTCAGTAAACCCTTTTAATAAAGTAAAATATTTTGGAAATTTATAACATTTTGAAAGTTACTACAAATTTCTGTGTAAAATTCCAGTAGAATTTGAATATTTCATTTCTTATGCACTGTTTCTCTGTTCAAACTCCATTTCTGAAAATCCAGCCTTGAAAGCATGACTCAATACTTCTGACTTCTGATCTAGACCTAGTTCTATGAAAAACTGGGCAGAGATTTTTCTCTCTTTATCCCAAGAATCAGTTGGTGCTATGATGTGTATAGTAGTTTTCAATTAAGATTCAAAATAATTTCTACTGATATGTTTTCATTAACATCAGTAGATGCAAAGGTAGATGGAGGTAGATACAGATATAGACAGATACAGATATAGATTGTAGGTATAGATATTTGGGGAATATATTCTCTGATGTCATTTTTTGTTATCACTCCTTTCTTCCAATTTCTAATTTTGGGAACTGTGGGATATCTTAATGTTTCCAATACAGAGTGCTGAGGCCAATTTCAAAACTCATCTAGGTCCTTAAGATGTAAAACGTCAATTGGCAGAGATAAGAGTTGACTTCTGGCCAACCTGCTCTGCAAACAGCACAGATTAGATGCAAATCAATGTACAATAAATGTCCCCTTGTCCTAATATGTAGTCACTGGCTTCCCTGTTCATAAACCAAGGCCCTGTGTTAGTCCTGATCTCACTTGTTTCACTTTGGTCCTAATGACAAAGAGAAATGTGCATGATACTACCCCAATTTTCATCTTTTTTTTCTCCTTCATGATATTTCAAGTCTAAGCATATGACAAGGAATTGTGAAACAGAATTGCAAGGTGTCTTAAAACAGTATCCTTCAAAGTCTGGCCATCAGTTAATGGCTGGCAGCTCGATCAATACAAGATTGCATCAAGAACCTATTTCCTGCAGGAGGTCACTAGAAACATCTGCTCTGAATGGCTAACTAAAAACTTCTACTTATCTCATTACGTGCAGAAACACACTAACTATGGTTTTATATCTTCTCTTGACTGGTGGAGTGATGATCAAAACGCTAATTTTACAGGCTCAGAACTGCCAGCAGCACCTTATTTCTCCCTTACACATGCACATTTTTGTTTTTGCTTTCTACCACAGAAGAGACAGCATAGCGGTTTTTAAAGTTGGCATTTCATCTTCAGGTGATCGTACGCATACTGAGCTAGTCAGGTTTCAGCTAATGTAAAAGGGGCCTGATCCAGCTCTCCCAAAAAATCAATATGAGGCTCTCTGATCTCAGTGGAAGCTAGATCAAGCCTCATATACACTGAGGGAGATATTTTCTGAAGCATAAAAGGATAGTGAGACGTAAAAGTCCCAATTCCTATTCATTACCTAGAAAACCTCTTCTAATACTTCTTTTCCCAATGTTAAATAAAAATATAGACCAGGAAATGTAAAAACCTGTTACATTCCTGGACATAGAAAATTGCTGGCTTGTTTTTCATCTTGACCTGATGTTGCTATAAAAGTACTTTGAAAATTTCTGCTCTTCCATTTAAACTATCTGGAACTCAGACTTTCTTTTAATGGATTTGGCAGAAAAGACAAATCAGAGCTAAAGCAAAAAAATATGTGAAAATGTAAAAAAATATTTTTTAAGAGCTGCCAAAGCAATATAGTTTAGTTGCATACCACCTTTTCACAGCAGGCTCTCTCCAAATGAGCAAAGGTTTTATTTATATATAGATTAAGTAGATTGAGTTATTGAGGAAAAAAAAGAGAAAAATAATCTTTTTAATTATCAGAAGATCACTTTTTCACCCTTTTTGAGAGCTTCCACACCTCTAATTACTGTTTGGCTATATAGTAAGAGTACAAATGCATCTTTGCCTCCGATGGATTGTGACACTAGCTTAATAATAAAAGGCAAGCTCTTTTTCTTAACAGCTAAAGGTCTGGGTCTTTGTTTTGGAAGGTCATTTGTCTTCTCTGCAGTAAAAAGAAGAGAGGATAATCTCAGTTTGTTTAATTATGTTTGCTGCTTCATCTTGCCTCCGAGCAAATATTTGTTACAAAGGAAATATGAGTATTCATTGTGCCATCAAGGACCA
Source organism: Polioptila caerulea (assembly GCA_013397295.1). Lineage (NCBI taxonomy): Eukaryota > Metazoa > Chordata > Aves > Passeriformes > Certhiidae > Polioptila > Polioptila caerulea. The sequence continues at coordinate 1,379,664 of VYXF01006616.1, forward strand.
TAATTTTGAACCATAGAATTATTAATCTGCAGAAAGTGAGCTTTCAAAGATGTTTGTTCTTCAATTACATGCTTAGAGAAAAAAATCCACTTAATCAAATATACTTATTCTATAGCTCAATAACGATCTTTTAATGATTTTCGAGCTCTTGGGGAAATCTACATGTTTAAAAAATTCAGAAATTTAGTTGCTGATATACATTCATAGTGACTCTTAGGAATGTTTGGCATTCCAGTGGATTTAGATGAGAAGAAATAATCCAGCAGTAGTGTAATGTTTATGAAACAATGGAGATGTCCATAGGATATTGAGTCCAGAGATGGTAAAAGGATAACAGTTACAAAATTTTAGGGCTATCTCTAGCAGAATTTGAGAGCTTAATCTTTAGTAGGATTCAGCTTGCTGAACTGTAGACATTTGCCATATAGATGTCTGCATCTGAACTACTTTAAGTCTCTATAGATAAATAATCATTTCTCAGTATAATTAATATTGTACTCTTGTGGGCATCTGAAACAGGCCAAATGAACTGTGTGGCTGTGAACAAGTGGCTATTGCTCTTGGCTAACAGTAGTTTAACCACTGCTGTACGCATAAATGCCTTATTACAAATACCTAGGGACCTGAAAGAAAGGATCTGATCTGTGACCCTCAGGATGTAATTTTGTAATTTAAAAGATGAACTTCTGACCAGCTGCGTATTTTAGACTCTTCCAAGTTCCTTCACAGGGAGGTAGGGAACAGCAGGGAACTGCTTTAAACTTCTCACCACTACAGGATCAATTTTGAGAGCTGCTATGCAGCAATAGGACCCCTGTTCCTTTAGAATACTATTTTGTTTGGAATGTTTTCCTGCAGCTCGATAACAGAAGCCTTTCTGCCTAAAAACTAAACCTTTTCTACCCTGTCTCCTAAGAGGTTAAAGATTTGGAAAAAGTTTGGATTGGCTGAAGCTTTCATACTTATGAGTACACTAGCACAACACAAGTTGTCCTCTTGGAAAAACAAGCAGAATAGAACAGTTTCTCTACACAACGGTCACACTGATAGCATGCATTCATGTGTAGTATTCAAATGGAACATTCTCAAACTTTTTGCTTTAGTAAATATTTATGTCATATAATTAAATATTTTTATGGCTAATCTTGAAGCAACATGACATAATCAAGACTATATCTGTATAAATACTGTAAGCACAAGTTATTTATCAGATCTCAGTTTATGTGTTGCAGAAGTGGCTCCCGAGCTATTAAAAGGCTCTTTTCCCAGCTCTGAGACCAAAGAAGAAGTCAAGAGTCCTCGGCTCTGGTTTTCAAGGTTGTTTATATTTCCTTACCTATTACATTCTCTCTCTGACCTTCTGAGGTCTGTCTGGCAGGTCAGTTCGTGGCACACTCCCCGCCCGTGGGGTGGTGTTAGTTTTTTATACTAAAAACTACATGTACTTTATTTACAATAATTTTCCAGTACCTATCACCTATGTTAGACAGTCAGTCTCTACTCTAAACCAATTAAACAGTGCCACCATCACAGCAGGAAAATGGAACAAAAGAAGAAGAAGGAAGAAACCCAAAAACCACGAGGATCCTACATCTTGTCTTCACTTACATACCATTGTAACAAATCCAAATTCTACTTTTTCACCCTGTGACAAATTAAATATTATTCTACTCAAACTCTTGTGGCTTGTAATTCTTCGCACAAAGTTGGTAATTGTTGCTTGGGCTAAAATCAAAGGCACAGGTGTCTTTGACTCCGTGCCAGGGTCTCTGAGCCTCTTGCCAGATTCTTGAGTGCTCCAGGGCAGTCAGAGGAATGTCCTGGGTTCCTACAATCAGAAGGCATTGTACACATGGGAATATTATTAAGGCTGACCTAGATTGTCCAGCCACACATCTTACTTTCAAAACCATAACTCCAAAGAAAACTCCAGTGTCTCTACTCTTTTCACTCTGTATTCACAAATGATGGGAAAAATCTTGACTCCAGGAGAGAAATTAGTGGTTTGCCATTGATATCTATGGCAGTTGCATTTTGCCTAGTATATCTGCATTTCAGTAGCATACCAAGAATATATTTGCTAGGATGGAAAGGAAGTGCCATTGTTCCTGGTCTTTTTCTTTCTCTTTCATGTCTTTTATTCACATTCTTCCCATTTAAGAAAATACTTAAAAGTAAAGTAACTATTTATTTCCATTTTTTTCTCTGATAATCTTTTATGTCATAATGCATGAGGAACTTATACCTAAATATTTTTCCCTTATGAGCACTTGAGGAAAAACATCTGAGACTTAGTTTTTTGAAATAAAATAATTTTGGAGGAATGTCTAGTTTTGTACTTCATAAATATAAGTTAAAAAAAATAGTCTATCATCTAAGTCAAAACCTTTTTCATTTAATTGATGAATATTTATTGTTATAATATGTAGGTGCCCTCTTGTACTATCTTTCTGCATGCAAACAGTAAACATAGTAAACAGTAGCAGTAAATAGGTATGACAATACAGGTTGTAGGTAAACAGATAGCTGGGGAGATCTGAGTTTTAAGTAACTTGCCTGACACCTCGAATCAAAACACAAATCTCCAAAGTCCTAGTATACTGCTTTAACTCCCTTCCTTAAAAAAAACCGAAAAAACCCACAACAACAACAACAAAAAAAACCCAAAAACAAGAACTCCCAAACAAACCAGGGAACAATCATCAAGCAAAAACTCCATCTACAAGAAAGCCAAAAATACCCAGAAGAATGTGCATTTAGAAGACACCTGATCATCTGATAGATTAGAGCACGGATTTATAATTAGCAACAAGGTAAATACTGTTTTGACAACTGTCTGGATTTTTAATTGAGAATTTTCTTACTAAATTGTTGTGAATAATTAGTAGTAAAATGAGGCCTTGGGAGGACATTGCTGAGCATGAGTCAGTTGTCATGTGAAAAGGGGAGATTTCCTCAAACCTTTAGTGTTTGACTAATTTGTCAACACCCTGTGAAAGCTGAGACCCTCATGCCTGACCAATTTCCTCCATTTCATCCCACTTAGCATTTGCTTACAGTTTTAGATTGTGCACATGGAGAATCACTGTGGAATAGGTTTTTGGGCATATTTTGGGCATTTCATCCAGGGAGTAGCAACCGCATTTAGTCCCACAATTTCCAAACTGTTATAACTTCTGTTAGCATATGAATATAACTTCCCAGTTTCCTCTTACTTTATCCCCAGCCATCTTTCCACAGAATATCTTCAGGTACAACAATCTTTTGCTAGGCAGCTATGATCTAATAATTTTCCCTTAGTAGCAGGGTGTCACAAAATAAAGACCAAGATCATAGCTGAGACCATGAAAGTAAAAGAGCAGGAAAATGTCCAGGAGTTATAAGCACATATGCAAAATTATCAAGTACAGGTTACTGAAGCAATGCAGCACTGAGAGCTGAATAGGACTGGCTGTAGCAGACAACAGTGTAAATATAGCATGAAAAAATCTCATATGTGGTGGAAGGCAAAGGACATAGGAGCAAGATAAGGATGAGAATGAGGAGAACAAAAAGAGTTGTGCCATATTGACACACCTGGACCTTCTGCAGACCTGCTGTCTGTTCAGCTCCACATCTTACCCACAATGAATGGCCCTTTCCCTTCAGTGGAGAAACGGGATTGCTTTAAGTTGCTTGTTATACACTAAAGACAGCCATGGCAAGTTAGCAACTTCCAGCAATTCCTTCTCCAGATAAGCTGTAAATTAGTGGGTTAAAAGTAAATCTTGCACTCTACGGCAGAAAGAAATAAGGAAAAGACATTTTAAGTCCAAGGAACTCTTCTGAAAAACTACCATGAATTCTAAGAACTCCTGTATGTTCATTGACCCAACTTCTCCTTGTATCTGTGTTAATATAACACATTAAACAAAGTGATAGCATTCTGCTTCACTAATGAAGCCATGACTGTGTGAACTCTGCTATACAGGAACAGCAGTAATTCTGAGTAATATTTTTCAGGCAGTTATACCATTCAGTATTTAAATTAAAATAGGAATTTGGTGATTATGGTGCAGATGCAACAAAATGCACTTTGTTTTATTCTCAATCAACGCTTAATTAACAGAGGATGCAGAAGATAGGAAATAATTGAACTTATTACTTTGCTTCTCTGTTTTTCATTAATGTCATTGTAATAATTCTATTAATAGGATAATTAAATGTTTTGCTTTAAAAAATATCAAATATGCTAGTAAAATTCAAGCATAAAGTCTATTTATTGCTGTGTTAAAGATATTGTGGAACAACAGAACTATAATATGCTTTTCTGAGTTAATTTTGTATATTTCAGAAAAGCCTTCAAAACCAGTCCAAAATTCAGCCAGCAAAGAGCTTACATTCTGCATCTGTAAATGATACTTAGGAACTTTGATCTGTGAAAAGTCTGCTACCTGCCCAGGCTCTGTATCTTTTGAAAAGAGAAGAACTTTTCTTTTGTTAAAACAAGTTCTGGAAGTGAGGAAGGATCAAATCACAGCTGAGGAAAAATTGATTTTGAACTGTACTCTAACACATCAAACCATACAGTTCTGATCTGCCTTTCAGGACAGATATCTTCTGGATAACTAGCATAGAATCACAGCTTCTGAAAATGACACGTTTTTCATACTGAATACGAACAGATGTGATCACACTGACTTCTGAACACTGGTTCTCCCCTTATATTTGTGGACATTCTTTTTTTGGAATAGACAGTTTTTGACAATAGGAAGCTGCTACTCTTGACTTTAGGATCCCTGATTTACCGTGGTTAAATGAACATTTTACTCAATGTCTCAGTACAGTAACAAGGTCCCAATAAAAATATCTTCCAACGCATAGTGTAGACAAGAGCTCTGAGCACAATTTTTCTTTTTCATACCAGAGGTTTATACAATTATCAGCTTAAGCTTTAATTGGATTTAACTAATTGGTAAACAGGATTTTTATTCATTAGTTTTATACATGTATCAGTTCCTCATTTAAGGTTTAATTTAAATTCAATATAAGCAACTGGATGTCCAAGATACGTAAAAAAGAAAAAAGCAGTGACAAACCTTGACGAGGCACAACAATTTCTTCACTTTGTAATTCTTAAAGAAGCCTATTATTAAATCTGATCACTTTTCTACATACATATGTAGTAATATTGTATAAAAACACACATTTCTAAGAGGTCATCCTATGGATTTTGGTATCAGCATGAAGAGAAATGCAAAAGCCCTTTAGTTTAACATTTATCAAATTTAACATAGATTGCATACAAACCTGAGAAAAGAAGCATACCAATTTTAAAATGTGTTTATATTTTAAAAATGAAAGTGTAAAAAAATGTATTATTTATTGGTATAAACTAGTTCCATAGTTTTACAAAAAAATATGGAAGAGTGTTTAAATACTGTAGCAACTTAAAAGAATAATTATTACAATGAATAAGTGACCATTCACAAAGCATCAGTTAATTTCCTGCTACAGAAGTACTGCTATTAGAGATAGGGGATATTGAACCATGAACTGAGCCCACAAATTTCCATAAAACCCATAGATAATGCTGCAGTGTTTTGGTATTAATTTAACAGGCTTTTCAGGTTTGTCTTTACTGTATTTATAAAGAGGGGTAGTGAAAAATAAAGGATGAAAGCATAGGTGATACCCTCTCTTTTATACATTCTAAGACCTTCCTGTGTATTTTAGCAAGATTCTGGCTATATTCACAGATGTTCTGATTGTACCCCTCTCTGTGCCTTTTGTTAAAGCACGCGGGCATTAGCAGAAAAGATCTTTTGCTTTAATGCATTAACAGCAACTTGTATTGTCCAACCTTTCCCACTTGCCATTTTCCTGCAAGGAAACAATACAAAGGAATATTCCCCTTACAATAAATCTGTTTATAAATGAACATGTTAAGAGTAGATACTGATTCCATTCTACCATATGTACCTATGTGTGATGGCAAGAAACCTGATGGCCACAATATAATGGTGGCCATTTCAAAACAGAGATACACATAAAAATTATGGAAAGACAAGAAAATAAAAGAAGAAAAATGCGCACTTGAATACAGGGGGAAAGGTTGGCCTTAAGTGGCTAAAGTAAAGATAGGAGAAATAAAACATATTTAAAGAAGGAAAGTTAACACAAAGTGATAAAGTTAGAGACATTGAAGGAAAACACAGAAAAGCACTAACTCAAAAAATCTTGAAGATTATATTTTTTTAAACTTATTCAATCATTTTAGGAAACATATAGAAAACTTTCACTGGTATCCTATAAAAACGAACCCATTTTTCATTTAAAAGATGTCCAGATTTTTGTGTTCAAGCATATGTTCCCAACTACAAGTGTCTCCTGCAAATGAAGTGCTGGGAAGGGAAACAGGAGATTGACTACTGTACTTCCCCTTACTGTGTTTGTGCAATGGCATTGGCTATATATAACCTGTAACTCAAAAAGTTTCATGCTTTTGAAGTTTTTATGCTTTTCATCTTGTGCAAGTCTCTTTTAGACACCTACCCAATCAATTTTACAAGGATGTTAAGGGTGTGAGAAAAGGCTAGCACAAATGAACCTCAGATTTTCCATCTTTGTTTCAGGGTTCTACAGCTAAGTTGTCCTTCAGTAAATTGTTCCTAATCCTGAAGTACATAGAAATTCATTCTTAATGCTTTCTGAGGGACTTTTTTGTTAAAGACCACTTAATCCCTGTAAAATTCTTAGGAATAATTAGGTTCCTATTCACAAGGTTTTTGCTGATGAGGTCTTAGATTCTGCTCAAACCCAGATGTCTTCATCTTCATGTAGTTCTTTTAAAAATATTTCCAATTGCATATATTTTTAGCGTTTCTTCAGGTTCCTCTGTTTTGATATGATAGTTGTCTCTGCAGAGCAGATTTTCCAGGCAAAATACTTTAATATGGTCCAGACAGTGATAATGTTCATCTTTATCGCTTGAAGATTAAGTACATGAAAATTCTACGAGCTCATGTCCTGTTCTCTTCTTGTGCAAGTCCACTGACATCCATTTCGCTACCCAGGAATCCCTGCTATAAGTAGCTGTTAGAACTATGGTTTCAAGAGGAAGCAATGCATTCTGCTTAACTGTTACACTAGCTTAAATCCCAAGTAATTCCGCTAAAGTCACTGGATTTGCTCTGGATTTAATCCATCCTAACTGAAAGCAGAATTTGGCCCTTTGATTGCTGCTGCAACTCAATTGTTGGGAGATTTACTGTATGGGGTGTGATCTGTACAACTAACACACTGCAGCATAGTTGTTGATCTGCTTACCAGCAGAGTAAGAGCTTTATAGCTGAGACTTCTGAGTAAAAATAAATTGCAGAAAATTCCCAGCTCAGCTCTAATATCAATTTTCAGGAAGTAAAAATACAGCTTTCCACCAAGCTAGACTAGTTGAAATGGAGGTAGTTTAGTGCACAATGCTTTCTAATATACTGAATACTCTGTCTGCAATGCTCTAAATGGATAGCATTATGATTTGACAGCAAACCTTAAAATTACTTTTCTTAATGGGAAAATGGGTTAAAAATCCAAACTCTATTGGGTGCTGCACAGCAACAATTCATCAGCAGATTTGACAGTCAGCAGCCATTTTCATTGACTTCTACAGGTTTTCATTGAACAAGAATTTGAAGGGGGATGAGAGGAGAAAATGCCTACCTAAAATTCTGTTTTTAAAATGTATTAGAAGCTGAAAAGTTACTTGACAGGCTTTATGAATGAGTAAATAGGGATCGTATATGAAAAATAAAGCAGAACAGTATAAAGTAATAGAAGAGTAGAAAATCTTGATAATCACGACAACAAAAAGGCTGGTGAAAATCCACAAAGAAAAGGAATTAACATAGTCTGGGATTAAATTTTCTCCAGTCTGAACTGTTTTCATATCAAGTTTGCATATGTGTATCAGCCTTCAAATATAGAATATGGGGATTTATTTCAATTATACAATTTTCTTTGTACAATATTAAAATATCCTAATCAGCAGAAAAGAAAATTGCATGAAAAAATATTAAACTTCCTTTTGGCTTTTCTTAATAAAAGCCACAGGAATTCACACATGATTCAAGAGACAACTGGGAAAGGTCTACCATTATGTTAGAATAGAAACAAGCATATATCATATCTACTTTTCCCTAACTTATAGTTTGGATGTGGATCCCAGTAGAAAAAAGCAAGACAGAAATTCTGTGGTGAATTGTAAAATTTTGGAGTCCAAATATGTGTGTGCATGTGTATACCTATGCACACATATATAATTGCACATATACTCACTCTTCAGTCACTATTTTGTATTTACTATTATGCAAAATCTCCACTTTGCTCCCTCAGCAGTATTTATGCTCCTTAAAACCCTAACTCTGTTCTGAAGCTGTTTCATGTTTGTTTTCAAAGACTTCTTGTAAGATATTGGTGGGTTGTGGGGATATTTTTGACAGTAAAAATAAGAAACTACCTTTCCATTTGGGTTAGAACTGAGATGAAATGAGGAATGGCTGCCACCAAGCAGAAAATTTTCTCACTTTATGTGTGCCAGTTAATTACGACACTTCAGAGGCGCTTCTGAAAGGATAAGGCAAGCTGCATAAATTTAGCTGTAATCCAGGCAGGCAAAACTAATTTGCAGGGGATGGCCTTATCTAGCTGCTGCAGCTTTCTCAGAAAATTAACCTTGGATATTTGGGCCCAATTCAGAAAGTGTTTGATTTTTTTTCCCCTTTCCTGATCTGCATAAGAGAATTTTAAATTCAATACAATACCTGACTTTTAAGAGGCACTGTGAATGCTGTAGGCAGTTCAGAGTTATTACTGACAAGCAAAAAAATATATTTATACATGTACATATATATGATTGTCCTTCAGGCCCATTATCCTGCCTTCTTGCCTGTGCATCAGAGGGTTTATCGCCATATGTATGGGTGGGGGGGTCTTTGGATTAACAGAAGATGCAGCTCATTTTAATGTACTTAGAAAAATTCATCAAAGTTCATTGCAGAATAAGTCATGCATACTGACTTGTTCATTCCAGTGGAAATGAAGAAATCCCCATAAAAATAGAAGTTTAATGAAGTGTTTGAGCAGAGTCTTGCTTGTCATTCCAATTACAAATGATTTAGAATTTTTTCTTGATACACGGCTATTAATTGCTCTTACTCAGCACAATCAAAAGTTTACCTTTGATTTCACAAGCTTCACCATTCATGGATGAAAGATTTAGTTAATAATGTTTCCAAATCCACCTTAAAATCTTCAAGCATAATAAAAATTGTTAAGAAATTTTACTGACTCCTTAGCATTTTGCAGCTGACTTGATTAAGACTGCATTTTATTTTACCTAACAGAACTGAGTTCACAGTCTGACCTCCACTCTGCCCAGGCAATATTTATTGCAGGAAAGCATGAAAGCATAACCCACATAACATTTTGCTTCTATAATTTAACTGGTTTAAAGCCACTGGATGTTTTGTGGGCAAAAAAAATTATTTTATTTGTTTGGTCAAATCTGATAATCCAAAAACATGCCTCAGATCTTTTGGCAAAAAGATTCTTTTAATACTTTTAGGTCGTTGAATCTCGTTTTCTCTATTTTCAGAGAGGTAGATACCTCCTTTACAGACACTCATTCCCATCTAAGCTTGATGACTATAAATAGGACCACAGAAGGGTAATAAATACCTTTTAGGTCACTTCACTGCCTTCTGTCTTCACTGACAAGTCTTGCAAATTTAAGACAGCCCAATTCACGCTAGCTTAAGCTAACTGGCTAGTTAAAGCCCATTAACTCTTTTGATGTTCAGCAGTACATTAATCATGACAATATCTTTTAAATACATGCTCACTTGTCATTCTACTTTGATTAGGTCCTTGAAAATACAGCTAGCTTTTAAAAGGATCTACAGATTTTATACATATAATTCTGAATATTTCTACCCAATGTAGAAAATTGCATGGCAATGCAATCTTCATACTTGCTCTGAATTTTGCCAGGTTTGAACAACCAAGGGATATTTATGATCAATGGAACACAGGCTAATTTAGCACTGTCCTTCTCATCCAGCTTCAGTATGCCCCAAGATACCTTTTATTCTTGCATTATGTCAGTGCAATTTTATGCTAATGTCAAGATAATGAGTAGCTGTCAATTGATCCTGATTTTGGCCTTCAAAGATTTCATGCAAATGAAAATGACAACATAACCAGTCTATAAGAAAAGATTTTTCCTTTCATTATTGTAATTATCAATGTCATTATTATTTTTACTACTATTTAATTACTACCACTACAAAAATTTGCAATGTGCTAGCTACTACCCACTCACATAGAAAGCTCCAGTACAGTTGGTACTGAAAGAGATATACACTACATGAAAGACAGAAGAGGAACAGTTAAATGTACAGGTAAATAGACCTTTTGTCAGGGAGTAGATAGATGTTCAACTCTAAATGTACACTCTTCATGAACAAGTAAAAATGAAAAGTGATAAAGCTGACGTATGAGAAAATGCTACAAAATACTATCAACAACAAACATAAAATGAAAATTGACCAAGGCATCTGACAATCAAAGCACAGCCAACTTCCTTCTTCAAAAAGACTTTTTTCAATTGTATTCTTACAGCAGATATTGAATTGCTTCAATTTCTGAAAGTATTCCTCCTCTCTGAAGTTTTATATTATGTTAGTCAATGCATCTCTTGAATGTACAGATATTCCACTAAGGGAAAATGAAAACCAGGGCCAAGCTGCAAAAGATGGAAAGATATTGATCTTCAAAATTTTGTTGCTTCAGTCTTTACCAGATATGCAGTCAGACACCTTAATTTACCAGTTGTTTTGTTTTGGGGTTTTTTTTGTATTGGACACACAAAATTGGAGCCAGGTATTGAGTTGAAGTGTAAATATTACTATTAACATACAATGAAATGACATAGCTGGTTCATCACACATACCTGAAAGTGTCAAGAGCATTGTCAGTGATTTCTCGTATTTTACCCCTTTCCTGTGTAATAAGCAGTCAGAGTTTGTAAAACTGTTTTCAATACAAGGTCTGGTGACTGTTATGTATAGGTGCCCGAGGTAGGTATTTACAGGTTTCTAGACTTTTATAGAAGTCAAAAAATCAGAACCTACACAAATGTCCATATTCAGCACTAATTGACATGAGCTTTCTTTATGTAGAAATTCCTATTCGGCATAACCTTGAAAAATTGTCTCATGTTGCTAAAAATTGCATTTAAATTTCATTTAAGTACTGCCAGGCACCTCCTCAGTTTTCCAAAACAGTCAAGGAAAGAAAGAAACATGTCCACTGATATGTGCTCACTAAGTTATAAATCTGATAACAGGATTGTTGCACGATTCATCTTTTTTTTCACCACTAAGAAAAAATATCAATTATATCATGTAAATAACTGAAATCGAGCATGGTGAATCATAGCCTAAATACTCTTTGCACTTTGTTACGTGTCTATATCTGAAGTGTTATTTATTTTTCTGTTAGTTGAGGAAAGGTCAGGGATAGAACCACTAAAAACACTTGAATTATCAATATTGAACCTCAGAAGAAAGAACTCTAATGTGTATTTTGAATATTTACCTAATCTAGCATGATCACAACTGATTATGGGCCTTCATAATGAGAATCTTCAAGATAGGACATGATAACACCATAGAGATCCAGTGTAGCTGGACTAGCATTAACATTAGTCACTACCACAGATGGGTGCAGCTGCGCTGGTAAAAAATGCATGGTAGAGTCTGGAATCACCAACACAGCATTTATCATTCTCTGAGTGAAGAGAGTAACTACAAAACCATGCATTTATGAATCTCTAAACACATGTTGGCACATCATTTGGCAAATAAAAAAATTGTTAGAAACACTGCAAAGTGTATTTAATATGAGGGAAATTTGTCTAAGTGGTCACTGGACAGAGAACATTTGGCTTGGATATTTCAATTTTGGGGGGATTTTCACTCTCTTGGGGTTGTAGACAGAAGATTTTAATTCCAATATTCATTGCAGTGTTTACACACACACTCAAAAATCTAGGTGAAATGAGAATCTTTCTAAAAATCCCCTGTTTAATACTATCAGGGCCTTTCCAATGATCTAAAAGGCAGAACTGCGATTAAAGAAGAAAAACCAAAAATCCCCACTCAGGAGCAAAGAGGAGCTTCAGTAACATAGAATGGAAGTGGGTAGGTGGTTGACAGACAAGTTTGTACAAAGACTCCTCAGGGAGGGGAGAAACCCTACAATGTGGGTCTATGAACATGCTATCTGCTCCTTCAGGTCAGGGCAGAGACACAGAACATGAGAATCTGTTCAAATGGCCAGAGTTAAAAAATCAGAGTCAAAAAGGGAAATGTGATCAACTGCATTAGAATAAAATAAGTAGTAGTTGAAGATACAGGTGGAGGACAGTTATCAGACTTGGCAACATAGGTAAACTAAATTTGATGTAAGACATCATTATAAATAACTCAAGATGCTTTCATACACAAACATTACAAAACAGTTTGGAAATTAAGGACTGATTGTCAGAAAAATCAAGAGTCTGCATCTACAGCTTGTGTAAATTATTTTTATTATACTGTTTGCATGTGCTTTTTTTATTATTATTATTCAGTTATGCAAATTCCCTGTCTGTGCATCTTGGCCATGTGGATTTGCCACAAGGTAAAGAGGATATGAATGTGTGTCTTGCACATATTGAACCAATTAACCAGCAAATAATAATAATAAACTAATTTTATTCTTCATCTCTAAATTTTTTGTCTAATGGAAAAAAGAAAAGAAATACTGAATATATTTTCTTCTTCACTCTAATTTTCTTTCTTCCATTTCTTTTTCCATATTGCATTATTGAGAGCTGCCAATAGTATATTAATTTCCTGAATAAATGATCCATCACTGTTTCTCAGAGAGAATATGAGAAACCGTATGATTTTTCACTCCAATAATTACAAATCTACCAATCTTTTCCAATTATTTTACTTTCAGATTAGGTTTATGCCATCTTCCAGTAAATCCTTTACACTCACAGTTAAAATTCATTCTTTTCTATCACTCAGACTAGTCTGTGGTAAAGACAGTTTTGCTAATCAAATGTCAAAACACCAAATGGTTACTTTTTAATTTAGCCCAAGGTAGAACGTTGTAGTTTAGAGCCAGTGACCCATTGCTAAATTCAATTTCCCAACTGTTTAATTAATTTATGTATACAATTCAATCATATTTAATTTGATATGCACGTTCAAGATATAGTGAGCATTTCTAAATCCTTAATTACTAAAAATTACTGAAACTATCTTTTTATTCTATGGAGTTATATAGAATATTTTAGAAAATTATATAGAATTTTTTTTTAAATTTTCTCATTTTATCAGTTATATTGTATTTCCCAGAAGACCTAAATAAAAAAAACACTCTATGATTTCTAAGAAAAACTAGGAAAGATAATAAATAACCTTTCTTTTTTTTTTTTGATGGAGGGCGGGGGAGGAGGAGAATGGGGTTTTACTTTGAGTTGATATATTATATGTCATGGTCATGAAAAAGAATCATCAGGATGTTGGGAAACCAGCAGAAATCAATCTGTATGTTCATTGTATTAGGCAGAAAGGCATTCCAAGGCTAAATGTTCTATCTGTTACAGCCTCCCGAAGAGCTTTGGTTCTGTGCTCTAGGACCAGGAAGGAAAAGGTATGTTTTTCTATGGGATTAATCACAAGTAAAACAGTTAATGGCATAAATAATGGCATTCCACACTAATCTGTATGTTATAAAATTACATGAATTTGTAAAAGCAACAAAATAATCAAAGGTCTGGTTTTACGCATAAACGATGTTTGTTACATCCTAGGAGTATCATGAAGCATACTCTGTTATAATAAAGCCTCTTCCTAAACTCATGACTTCTGTGTTGTGCTTGCACCTTACAACAGACAGTCTGTACAACGGAACTTACTTTTTGAGTAGGTACAGAGACCAATGTAAGGAACAAACAAATCATGTTTCACCCTCTGACCATACTGAGAGAGAAGATTCAGCCTCAACAAGGTTGCAGTCCTTTACTTACTAGATTCTGCTTTCTCTTTTCCAGAAAAAAAGGTTAATATTCCAAGGGAGTAACCTGTAATTATGAGTTTTACACTCCCTCTGGGTATATAATGAAGAATTAGAAATATCCAAAGAGGGGAATCCTGAATGACTTTGTTGTGTTCAGCTAGGGATGTAAGATTGCAGGCAACAACATAGGCAACAACTTGGCCCAAGTTCTACTCTAGAAATGCTGGCTGAAAACGTTAATGGTTGAGTCAATCTTCCTCACTATTCCTCGCTCCTTGGTCAGCACTGGGTATCTATAGTGCAACATTCCTTAGGGATTTTTGGTTACTAATGGCCACTCTATTGTGGAATGCAGGAGCAATGTAAGATCTGAAGTGGAATTCATCTCGTCTACCTTTAGACATTTAAAAGCTAGACATCTAAGTCCAAACTGGAGAGAAACATGCACCTCTGGAGGGCAATTCATTTGACCTATCTCAGATGCCTATTTTAGTCAGAGATGAATCACCCTCTAGAGATTCCTAGATTTCTCTATTGACTATAAAGGAAGCCTAGGGCAAGCAGTTCAGTGCTAGACTTCTGACTTTCAGACATGTAATTTAGAAGAGATATATCCCGCTCACTGTAGTGATAAGGTTCAGTTTCCACACTTAATCACTCATGCTGTTTCCAGTTTCATAAAATACCCAAGAACTCATCTCTAATTCTCTCATTCACTCCTTTTAATTTCCATTTTAGATTGTTTGTTTCTTCCTAAGCACTTACTGATTTTAATTTTCACTCATTTTCTCCTTGAAAATATTCATTTATAGCAAGTTCATTGTAACCTCCCTATATTTCACCTTCCAAAACAGATGTCTCAGTGATAACAGCTAGAGTGCATAATAAAATTACTATGTTTCATCCAGCTGTTACTCTTTCTTAAGATTTTCTTTTTGCTTCCAAGGTGTCTGAAGCATTACTTTTCAGGTCTCTATAGTGGAAATAAATTATTGTTTTTCTTTATTTAGTCACTGATTTAATAAGATTATTTAACACTGTATATGATATGAATTAAATCCTAATAGCTGATGCCAAGCATTTAGAAATCAGAACTAGTGCTTAAATTGGATTTAAATTTCTTCTAATCTAGAGGTCTGACATTCCCAAACCAATTTTCTACTAGTGTAGCTCCATTGACTTCAGTAAAATCTTTACAAAAGTGACAAAAATTAAAGAAAAAATAACCACAGGCTTTTGCTAGACAGTAAATCATTGCAGTTGTGTTTATTACTTATTTAACTTCATATTTCCCATTAAAAAATACTTATTTTATTTAAAAATATATTTATGTTTGACACAAAATAGTAGATATTTCCACCATAACTTGTTAATAGTTGCACAGATTTGTAGTGGGTTTTTTCTTTGATCATTGGAAAAAGTCTTTGTTAGTCAACTGTTTCACAGAGTAGTTTATTGATATAGACAGTAGATTATGTTTTCTCAGGATTTAAATTCAATAATTTTAAAGAATTATCCAGCATGTGTTGTACTTTCACTCAAATCAGTTCTTTTATTAAAATATGTAGGCATATATTTTAGTATTCTTTAAGTTCCTTCAAACATTTAAACAGAGGATTCTTAATGTAAAAGTTTTGTAACATAGACTGGGTGCAATCAGCATAAAAATAATTTGACAGCCTTCCACATTGCTGAGTAAATGAGGCGTAACCTTAAATATGAAACTTAGAGGCTGGTGATTTCTTTAGATTATATTAGAAAATTTAAGACACTTCCTTTGGGAGAGGAATATTTTTCAGGAAGGTTTATCCCGTCTCCCATAGGTGTAGTAATTTATTCCTAAATATTCTTAGATTATCAGCATGAGCAGGTGTTTTCATTCCCTGTGGTTGTCAGAATTGCAACAACAGAAGTAAATTTTGTGTGAGAGAGTAAGTTCTGGAAATGTTTTGCAGTTGTTTTTTGCACCTGCTACATGAACTTGGCTATGTCAAGTAGTGTCTAATATTTATGTCCTAATAGCTATACTGCAAAATTAATCCTAGAAATGCTGAGCAGCGTCCAAGTACAGGTGAACTTTCCCACCAAAGGACTTCTAAGACATGCAAGAAAATTTTATTATCATTAATCGTTGTGAAGCCTATTCCCATTGCTTCATGACTTTTTTTTCAAGCATGGAGTGCTTGAAATAAACAGCAGCTAGGAGAACACAGCTCATATGACAACAGGTAGATCTTAGGGCTGGGTCTCACCCTTTATTTTTGTCAGAGAAGTATACTGAATTTGCAACAGGATGGATGTATAAATGTGTTCTAAATACTATATATTTACACATAGTGTTATAATTTATAAATAACTATAAAAAAATTTATAAATAGTACATATACTTAACAAGATTGTGATAAGTGTACATTTAGCAAAGAGTTCCAGATTTAAACCAAGGTAAGGTTTATATTGCAGAAACTCCAGTCTTGTTAAGGTATGGCAGATCAAGAAAAAATGGCACCAAGATAAACTGAAGGTTTGGTGGCCCATTTTAAAAACATTCTCAGTACCAATAGTCAGTTGCTTGGCAAAAGGGTGAATATCAAACAAGAAGAACTTCAGTCTGAGAGAATGTTGTGTCTTTAAATAAAACAGACTAATGCTTAGTTTTCTTGCTATTTAAGACATTCTTGTAAACAGGCATTAGACAGTGTGGATGAAAATTCCTGCAATCAGAAATGAGGGTGTTTCTTCTCAGATAAGTCTCCAGAGTGCAGAATCAAAATTCTCTTTCTCTCCGACAGAATTGGTGTGCTACTCATTGGTATCACTTCAGCAAACAGGATGAAGATTAATATCTTGCTCCAGAGATACCCTGATTATCTCCTCGGTATTTCAATGCAGTAGATTCTGGATTCTGCTTCCTAGTTTCTGAATGAGTTGTTTAAGGAATCTTATTTAGGGGTAGAAAGAGGGAAGCAAGTCCACTCTGGCCTCAGACACGTTTTTAAAACCCCTAAACACCCATTTTATGTGCATGATGATCTTTTAATGTATGTTAAACATTCTCATGAGGGGTATTTCTACCTGGATTTTTGCCTTTTTAAGAAAGGCTCCTAAATATAGCTCACAATTAAGCGTAAGTATAAAAGAAGCAGCAGGAGTTTAGGATAGAATAAAAATTAAAAAAACCCTGTGAGGTTGTAGACATCCTCACCCCAGGAAGTTGTAGAAGCTAAAATTTTTACATTCAGTTTTTTTTAGGCATATCTTTTGTTCAGCTGCACATAGATCCTGGCCAGTGTAGCAGTGTAGCTATTTTATATAGTAAAATGCAACATCATTCAACTCTAGGCCCAGCAAAAGAGATTTTAAATGTAAGGACACCATATACCTGTAGTGACTAAAGTTAGAACTTGAAAATTATCTGCTTAATAGCAAATTAAACATTGCTAATCTTTCTGAACTTGTCTGCAGAAGGACTTCATCTGATTGCAAAAGCTCAGATCAGTTCTTTTAAGCGTAACTATTCAGAAAAAGGTCAAAAATGAAACAGCTACAAATTTTCAGTTCAGGGGCAAAAGCACAAGCAAGCCATTCAAAAACATCAAAGAGAGCAGATGTAAAAATAATGTTGTGACAGAGACAAAATGAAGCAGTATTTTTGAACTATTGCATGTACCCTTAGTAGAAGTGGAAAGAAAAATCTAAAAGAACTTGTCATTGCTTCAGCTTGCCATTTAAACATGATAATTACACAGTAATTTATCACTGTCTCACATTTTAAAGCAAATCAAAGTGAATTTATACTCTGAACACAAATGTGTCAGAACTTTACATCAAGCAATACCTTTTTCATTACATGGAAGCAGATGTTGGCAGCAATCTCAGCAACAGAAAGCTACCTCAGACAAAAGCACTAAAAGGACACCAAAAATGTGAGATTACTATCACCAAATATATTATTTCTTTCAATTTATCATTTTATGGCACTTCTTTCTTCTATTGTATCACAAAATTTTGAGTTTGATAAGTCAGGGACCAAAATACCTGGTTATAAATCTATATTATCCTTTTTATGAGGTTTCCAGATACATCTCAGCCTAGCATTTATTACTTTATTGTTGACTTGCATGTTTTACTAACTATGTTACCATATCCCTTTGAACCCTAGAGGACAATACCAAAGTGAAAAAGTATACCCAAACAAAGTACAAAAAGTTAGAAAAGAAAGGAGACTCATGTGTGTTTATGTGTGTGTGCCAGTGGTTGTACACAAGCAGATTGCTCCTATTCTTTGTTGTGATTCTATGCAAAAGAGTTGTGGGGAAGTTTGTAACACAGTATTTATGTAAACCTATATTTGTGTATGAGTAATTTTAGGTATATATTTTTAAAGTTGATTCAGATTTTTCTAGTCTTGTCCATTTTTTTAACATCAGTATGACCTCAGCAAAGGAATGTCTCTAGTTTCTGTATTTAACAATTTTATGGTTGTTATAGGCAGACAATGGCTAAAATAAAAACTTCAGCTGATATTTATATTTAGTCTCTTACTAGAAGAAAAGGACTTGAACAGATTAGGAAATTCAAGCAGTTAAATCAAACAATATTTTAAGGCAATAAAAAAGATTCAGAATTTCCTTCCTGCAATTTCTCTGAGATCTCTCTTTCATATTAAACCCCTGTAGTCTCTAATGTAGAAGACAAACAATAGTCATTCTTTCAGTTAGCTCCAGTTCTCATACTGACTGAAGTAAGTAGAGGATCTCTTTGGGGGTAGATGAAAGGAGAAAAAACTTAAGGCTGAGGTAGACATTGGGTAGAGAAAACTAGGAAGCTATGGAGCAACATGGTAGAGGCAGATAGGGTTGGAGTCTGCAAATATATTATGTACAGTGTCAGAGAATAAATAGCACAGAACAGGGGACTTAATGTGGGATTCAAGCATCTTGCTGTATGCACAAACAGTCCAACATAATTCTGAAAGCTGCTGCTGCTGCAGTCTCCCAGCCAAACTGACCCCAGGGTTCCTTCTCTAGGTATAGAAGAGGTTTGGTTGACTTTTGATGACATAACGTGGACTTAGGAGTGGCTCTGAGCCAAAGCATCTGAAGGCTGCACATAATCTTTTAGTAAAGAGCCGTACCAGTCCCTCTTCATGGATGTGAATTAGCCTCTGTACTGGATAAACTGGAGGACTTTGGGAGTAAAAATGTGCAAAGTCACAACTAAAAATATATATGAAAATTCTGCACCTGTTAAGGTTACTTTAATTGTTATTTTTAAACTCTTACATGTCTAACTTGGCATTCTTAATTACTCTTTTCTATATGGCATTCATAAAAAATCAATATGATATTGACTATAAGAAAACAAACATAGTAATATATTTTCATTTTCTTTTAGCAGTATAAAGATACATTGCAAAATGTACCTCTATGGGATAGATGAAATACAAGTTTTAAATGCCAATGCTTTTTCATGTTTTTGTGAAAATGTTTGGTGGGGGAGTGGGGTATAAAGTGAGAAAGAGAATGTGTTTTCTGAATTGAAAGAAAAAAGGGACATTTCCCTAACAAAAGGTAACACAAATACTCCTTAAATTCCTAAAATTGGAAAATATACCATATTTAACTCTAAAAAAAAACCCAGAATGTAGACAAACATCTACAAATGAAAAAGAAAAAAGAGTGAAATGAGATGTGACTACTTCTAAGCACAGGAATTTTTAGGCAATATATTCATTTTCAATAGTTGTCAGAGAAGCAAATGTTCCAGAAATATGGGAGCTGAAAAATTATCCATCATCTCTCTTGGTGAAACAAGACCTATATAGAGGATGAAATACAATGAAGTAGTAAGTTGACAGTGTGGGTAAGGTCATACTGCTGTGCAGTTTCAATAGCCAAGATGAGCAGCATGTCTTTTCTTTTACCCAGCATCTTAAGGACTAGTCATTCAAGTTTTCTTAAATTTCTCACTATGACTGCCTGGTATGTTACTACAGAGGTTACACTTAGAAGCAGGAAATTTCTGCAAAAGAACTGCATTAATTTACATCATGTTCCTTTTTTTTCCAGGAAAATGTATACTCCTGTGTAGCCAAAATAGGACTAACAAGAACCTTCTCATAGGTTTCTGGGGAATTTTTGGTGGGAGATATTAATGACAAAAAAAAAAAAAA
>VYXF01006616.1:1408739-1421920 GCA_013397295.1 Polioptila caerulea
TCCTGGCTGCCAGGGCACTGCTGGCTCCTGTTCAGCTTGCCATTGACCAGGACCCCCAGATCACTTTCCATGGTGCTGCTCTTCAGCATCTCATTCTCAAGTCTGCCCATGCATCCAGGATTGCCCCATCCCAGGTGCAGAATCTGGCATTTTTCTGTGTTAAGCTTGATACAGCTGGTGATTGCTTAGCCCTTTTATTTGTCAAGGTGTCTCTGCAAGACCTCTCTGCCCTTGAGCTCAGCTCCTCCCCTGAGTATCCAGTCCTGCATCCAAGTGGTTTGCAAAGATATTGAAGAGCACAGACCCTAAAATTGTGCTAGCTTTAGCCATAACCTGAACTGATGTGACACAAACCAGCTCATGCTCATATTAAAGTACATTGGTGAGAATTGTACCTGCTCTTGTACCTGCCACTCAGCCCCAAAAGTAGCTCATCGGTCACATGAGTGAAAAGTGGCAACCAATGTCATAATCTCTCATCTTGTTCTTTATCCATTTTCCCATGCTACATTAATCTTGCTACTCAGGTTTGTAGACAGCTAATTCTCTATAACATCTCCTATTTAGTTAGTGCTAGGCACAAAAAAATACCTTCCTCTTGTCAACCAAAAAGGAAGAGTGGGAATAAAGTATTTTGTATATTGAAATTACATCTGATACACTAAAGACTTTTGTACCAGTCACAAGGAAATGGACAGCTTAGGCAGTTTGCCCATGGTCCAACATCTGGTATAACAGACACCTGACTGGAGGCTATGACTCCCAGATAGCATCATTATTCCAGTAACTAACAATCATTCCAGATTTCAACATTGACTTCCTCTTATCCGCAAATGCTTCCAACATAAAGGTAAAATCTTTACTAAGTGTAGCAATGGACTTTTCTCTATCACATATTTTTTGAGCTGTTATAATCAGTTGTGCTGACTCTTCATATGTCCAAGGAAGGCAAAATGGAGAACAAAGCTATCCTATGTTCACATCTTATCAAATTACGAACTTAAAATGCAGCAACGGCTGAACCTGAAACCAAAATGACAGGTCTCCAAAAACAAGGAAAAGTCTTCATAGAGACTTTCATGCCTTTTATCTAACTTGATAACAAAGCTAGTTTGTGACTTACAAATTTCTCTGACACAACTAGGAGAGTTTGTTACCTCACTTTTAAAGTTATTGAAAATAAGATTTATGTAGTTCTTATGTAGTCAAAATCTTAGTAAAAAACATCGTGACAGTGATTGTTCGAGTTCTTCAAAGTCAGCTAAACCTTGCAATAAGAGCTAAGGAAAAAGTTCTTTTAGGGCTACAGGTGGCAAAATTTTCTAATTCAGTCACTCTTCACTTGAATAGGAAGCTTTAAAGCAGCTTTTGTTACTTCCCAAGGTTTCTTAAAAAGTGTTTTAATAAACACTTTTTTGTTGTGAATCTTTTCATCTTCTTTATATCTTTAGAAATTATCAACCTTAACTTCACTCAAAAATCTTCATTAAGTCTCACGATTATTTCTAGCTTGGACCACTCTTTCCCATTTAGTGTTTTTAATCTTTGATTCCACAGAGACTAGCTTTGAGGATTTCTTTTTTCTCCATTTTGGGTCACACCAGGACTACTTCTGTGAAATTCAATTAGAACCTTATAACAGGTCCCTATAAATTTCCTCACTTCAAAAAACAAACAGTAAGATCTTGAAAGAAGCACTCTGTGACTGCCAGAAGGTGTTTATTAGCACTTTGTCAGAAAAGCATATTTGTTTTGGGTAGATCAATCAATTCTACTTCAAATGACAAGTCCTTGAGATCTGAATAGTGTGAACCTAATATTCAGATTTTATTTAAAAAATAAAAGAAACCACACTTCATCTTAGCCTGATAGGCTAGAGAATGAGCTGACTATTAAGTGCAAAATTACTGCTTCAGAACATTTACTTTTACCTTTAACTTTAGGTAAAGACTTGTTCTCAGAACATTTACTTTTTCACCTTGATCTGGGCCACCAGAATAGCCATTAAGGCTTAGCAAATGATTGCTTTTCCTTTCTCAAGTTATCATTTCCCAAGCATGTCTTTTCAAGCTAAAGAAATCACTGACTGATTTGACACTTAAGGCATGTCTGCATTAGGACAATCTGCAATACAATAACAGTATCAATGTCGTTTAAGATTGCCAGCATCTGAAGTCCCACATTACATTCACAGAACATCCATTCTGAGAGATTTCGGTAATGTCACTAATCACACTGGTGAAAATCTCACCTCAACAGCTATGCTGCTATCAAGTAGGTCATCTTGAGATTTTTTTCTTGATGTCCAAACTGCCCAAAGATGAGAAAGAGGCAATTAGAGAGAAAGACTTTTAAACAGGACCAACAATCTAAATTAGTAGTGAGAAAAAACCAGCAAAGTTGCAGTGAAAAATGGAATCTATTTACCAGCAAGTTTCAAAATAGTAAGATGCAAATATAATAGTTTTACCACTTGGGCTAGACATTTCTCTTAGCTTCTGATGTCTATTGAGTAATTTTATTTTGTCACACAAATAATAAAGCATGAATAGTTTCAGGAAACAAGACCATATTGTCTTGATTTTTGTTAAGGCATTTATTCAGGTTATGGCAGAAGTTTTCCTGCAAATTAGAACAGAGTTGAATCCAAGTCGCCTGAAACCCAACCATTCTGCAGAATAACTTACATCTTGTCCCTCATGCATGTTATGTGCACTATTAAACACTCAAAAAAATAAAAATTTCAGTGCTATTTACTACAGTATTAGGTTTCCATAGTTTTGGTAGGGGTGGTGGATACAAGGGTGACTTCTTTAAGAAGCTCACAGAAGCTTCTTCCATGTCCAACAGAGCCATCTCCTGGCAGCTCCAAAGATGGATTGTGCTGTTGGCCAATGCTGGGCCAATGGTGGTAATGCCTTTGTGATAGTATATTTAAAGAGAAAAAAAATAATACTGTGCATATGTAATTGTGGCCAGAGTGGAGTGAGTATATGTAAGAGGAACAGCCCTGCAGACACCAAGGTCAGTGCAGAAGGAGGGGCAGAAGAGGCTTCAGGCACTGGAGCTGGGATTCTTCTGCAGCCCATGGTGCATCCTGTGGTGAAGAAGCTGCCCCCCACAGCCCATGGGGATGCAGAGATCCACCTACAGCCCCTACAGTAGCCCCAAGCCAGAGAAGGTGGATGCTTGAGGCAGGGCTGTGAACCCATGGGAGACCCATGCTGGAACACACTCCTGGCAGGGAGCTGCCGATCTCTGCAGAGGAGCCCATGCCAGAGCAGGCTCCTGGCGGGACTTGTGACCCTGTGGGGGACCCATGCTGGGGTGGACTATGCCTGAAGGAAAGAAGCTTGTGGAAGTGGGACCCACACTGGAGCAGTCTGTGGAGAACTGTTGTCCATGAGATGGACCCACGGAGAAGTTTGTGGAGAACTACCTCTCATGAGAGCTGAAGCAAGGGAATGATTCCTCCCTGAGCAGCAACAGGAACACTGTGTGATGGACTGACCCTAACCACCATTCCCCATCTCCCTGCTCTGGTTTTGTTAGTAATAAATTCAACTAATATCCACAGCTGGAGTCTGGTTTTCCTGTGATGGTATTTGATGAGTGATCTCTCCCAATCTGTGTCTCAACCCATTAACCATTCATTACATTTTGCCTTCCTGTTCAGTTGCAGAGGGGACTGATAGAATGGCTTTGGCAAGTGCTTGGCCTCCCACTACAACTATGTACCAATAAAAAAGGAAAAAATCCAACAGGAGTAACAGACTATATATATGTAAATGATTAAAGCAATCATTCATTCCATGGGAGACCCAATTAAAATTTCTACCTGTTTCAATATGATGAAAGGAATGGGGAATTTAGGTTGTTAATATCTAATAATAGCTTTTAAATATTTATCACCAGCATATATGTGGTTTTGACCAGAAAACACATTTTGGCCTGAACACCTCACTGAGTGAAAGTTGTTTCAAAACTTTTAGTCTAGGATATCAAAAATACCCTCAAAAAACAACCACCTCCAAAATCTACAGTCAATTTCAATGAAATACCACTTAAAATAAGAACCTTAAAATTCCCAAGGAATTTTTTCTTCTGAACTGTTTTACGCCAGTGTAATCCTTGGTTCTCATTTTTACTTTTAGGCTCTAAACTGAAATTACTGCACTCTAGTGACTGAGGACATGAGATAGTTTGAGCATTGCAATCATCGTTCAAGAGTTCTGACTGCACAGAAGTGTTTTAAAGCTGAATGAATAAAGGTAGAGGGAACATAATTATCCAACCCTGCTATCCAATGTATGTTTAACATTTTCAGTAATATTCAAAGAGCATGCATTTTCTAATCAAGTGTCTTTCACTAAATGTCTTCAGGCCCATGCATATAAGGACCCAATGTTTACTAAAGTTAATAGGAGTTTATAACTTGCCTAAAAACTCAATAACTGAAACTCTGGATTATATTCCATAATGATTTGCCTAAGAAAAGAGAAAACTAATAGCAGAAAAAGTTGAAAC
This sequence comes from Polioptila caerulea, assembly GCA_013397295.1. NCBI lineage: Eukaryota > Metazoa > Chordata > Aves > Passeriformes > Certhiidae > Polioptila > Polioptila caerulea. Next base: position 1,413,267 of record VYXF01006616.1, read on the forward strand.
TCAAAAAATCAATCTCTGGGAGCCACTCTTCCAATATTCGTCTCCAAGCTTTCGACTTAAAATTCTCAAATTCCCTTTTGTATAGAAATCTAAAGAGAAATCTGTCAAGAGTTACTTCATAAAATATCTAGAGTTATTCTAGAGAGCTCTGTTGAAAGAAAATAAAATTAATCTTTACTGAAAAGGGCACACGAGTCTTACAGTTCACACATCTCTGCTTCAACATTCATTTTCTTTTTCTATTGAGGTACATCTGACTTCTTTATTATTTGCATTTGTTTCCATTTTTATCACTAATATCATTACATTTATATTGGTTTCCTAAGTACAGTATAAAATATGAATTGTTTACACAGTCACTGTTCAGATTGTCATTACTTTTCTTCTCACCTTAATGTCATAACAGACATCTCACCTTCCTTGCTAACCTGATGTTGATTTAATGACTTGACTTGCTCACAATAATTATGCCTCTTGTCTTTCAAGCTGCTCAATGTAATTGTGTCAAGAATATCTGAAGTGACTGTGCAAGCAAATTAAAATTATCACAAGAAGTTTTATGGTAAAAAATGATTACAGGAGTTTGAATGTCAAATTAATGAAGAATTTAAAGATTTTTTTGTATCCCCCAAATCACAAGTAGTTTTGCTAAATGGAGCAGCTATGAAATAACTTTCTTTAATGGTAGTTTTCATAGGGCTTCAACAGAAAATTCACAAATTAGTTCCAAATCTCTGATCCAAATGTCAGAATACACATTGCAAACTCATCAATTCAATTGGAGACCTTCCCAAGGACAATGACCCGGGAGAAAAAGAATTCTGACATTTTAACCAAAATAGCCAAATTTACTATCCTGGCTAATGGTAAACAGAAAACGTCTCAAACCCGGTCTAAGTTTCCCAAGGACATCTATCATAACTTCCTTCTGTTCAGCCCTGACACCCCCACCTCCATTTTTACCAATTAACTAAAAACTAACTTCCTGACATCCCCCAGTACCCCAGCAAGAACTCAGATCTCTCCAACAAACATAACTTTATGGTACAATAGAAACACTCGTTAATCAAGACACTAAAAAGGAGATTTATGGGCAGTATCCACCTATCCACTCCTAAGGTGTATATATTTATGTCACAGTCAGAGAAGATGTAAATGTTTTGTTTCCCAAATTAACCTGCTAAGATTCAGCCACCTCACATCTACATAGTAAAGTGTGCATGCTTAATGAGTCCAGGAACAATTCTAAGAATGATGAAGTTACTCCCAGGTTTAAAATCAAATCAATGTATAACACCAGGTGTTATACAAGAAAACTATAAGCCCATAGTACATGACATCTATTCCTTTACATACGCATGCATGGAATATCATTGTAAGCAGACATCTCTAACTTCTCTGTGTTACCCAATAAGAGGAGAACTCTTCTTAAGGTTCTTCTTTTCCTGTCATTGTATATTAAAAAAGGGCAAAAAAATTTTCTTGCAAATAGATTTGTTGACTGCTAAAATATCATTATTTTATTGTAATTGATTATGTCTGCTTTTCCATGTAATGCTAACCACCCAAAAGTTTACTTCTTTCACTTGAAGCAGAAAATTTATTTTGCCATTAGCTTGACCTACCACACAAACATGTTTATAACTGCTGTAAAAAAAAATTGAAAATTTGAGATACAGGGTCAAGTACAACATAAAATTGATCACATGTTATTTCCATGCCAGTTTGCACCATCTTTTCTAGGGTTAGATATCAAGATAAGAGAAGCCGATTTCCAGCCACCATATACCCACATCAAAATTTAAAGAACTCACAGCCTGAAAGGTAGGAAAAAGGAAGAACAAAAAAAGTATAAAATTAATGTATAGCAATTAAGGTGTATAAACTATAAATGGTAATTTGTTCTTGGGCAGTATTTTTGTACTTGCCTTCCAATTCATTGATTATTATGTCAACAATGTTACATTGTCATGGGGGAATGCTTTAATAGTCAGAACATAGGAAAAAGGACACTATAACAATAAAAAAATAGAGACATTTAAATAAGTTAATTTCAGAGAAAAACTTTTCTATGATCTTGTGGCATTATTTGTTTAGATTTCTTATGAGGAACTCTGAGACATCTGTATTCAGATAATCCACATTGCATAGGAAGTCAGGAAAACAAAGGTGACCAAAACATTTAAATGCAGAGCTACTTTCTATAAGACATGCAAATCACATTCTGATTCCATAAAAATTTCCTCCTCCTCAGCCTTCATTGTGCCATTATTAAAAACAATACTCACACACACAGAAGCACAGTGTTTCTTAAAGTTCCCTGCAGATTTGGATAAAAAGAGTAAAGCTCTTTAGTTTACAGAGAAAAATAGCAGAGTTGAGTGTTCTCTGTTACTGAATCTGAAATACATCATTTGCAACAGATGGGAACACAGTGAAAAACCTAATCAAGGTTCCAGAAGTAAGCAAAATATATAGCATATGCATATTTTAGAAGTTGAATTTTATTTCAAGATTATGTAGCATGTTAGACTTTGGAGTTTTAGACCTAAGTATTATCTCTCCTGAATGCCTACAATCCTGTCTACAACAGAACTAATGCAGTTGAATTAGTATACCTGAAAAAATGCCTCCCTTTTCTGTTATAGCTGCAGTGTATCAAGATCCAACCAAGTGAAAATGGAAAGATTTTGCCATACTGTCCCTAACATAAAATTACAACAGAATATAGAAAGTCCTAATCTACTTTTGGATTCTGGGAAAGCTGTGGTAACTCAGTGCCAGATGGTAGCCAAGAACCCACAGGGTGACTTCTCCTCCTGCCCCAAGAGGGGCAGAAGAGAAAATAAGAACACAGAGAGAAAACTCGTGCGTTTGGAAAAGATAAAGGAAATCACTGACAAGTATTGTTACAGGCAAAACAGACTTGGAGAATTTAAATTAATTTTAAATATTTAGTTATTGTCTTGGGTATTGGGAAACAAAATAGCAAGCATTTAAACACTTGGGGAAAATAGTTTTCTTCTCCATTTCCCAGGCTCAGCTTCACCACAGTCACCTACGCTCTTCCCCACTTGCTCATCCTCTATGATATTGCCACAGGTTACATTCAGTCCCTCTTGTGAGGCAACATGCACCTCAGGAGGGTGGGGTGGGGACAGGGGTTTCCTTCAGCCTCTCTTTGTTTCTCACTCTTTTCTTCCATTTCTACTTGCAAGTAATTTCCTTTGCTCAGGCATGGGCTCTCCAGAAGCAACAATTCCTTCTGGGATGCATCTCTTCCAGTATGAAGAACCTCCTGCTGCCCTGTCCTTGTTAGTTCTTTTTGCTCCCCTGTCCTGACTGGGAGTAGGACAGGGGGAAATAATGATATTATTTTTTATCATTCATAAACTTTTGTAAATGCAAACTGAGAAACTTATTACAAGCTACAGACTCAGTATTCACTTTTCTGTGCAGAAATATGCCCCTGACTCTCTAAAGGTGTGCTACATCTACATGCATTTTGAATGCCTCCAGGGACAGTGACTCCCTTGGCAGACTATTCCAATGCTTGACAACCCTTTCAGTGAAAAAGTTTTTCCTAATATCTATCTAACCTTCCATTGGTGCAACTTGAAACCATTTCCTCTCATCCTGTCATTTGTTATGTGGGAGAAGAGATTGACTCCCACCTCACTACAACCTCTCTCCAGGTAGTTGTAGATAGTGATAAGGTTTCTCCTGAGTCTCCTTTTCTCCAGGCTGAACAACTCCAGATCCCTCAGATACTACACATGACATCTGCTCTAGATCCTTCACATATGTCATGTGTGTTCTCTTAATAGCATTCTAAAGGTTTATTCAGAGGATGACACATCAGATCAAAGATCTATTGGTTTTGTTTGGGATTTTCAGAAAACTAGCAAAGATAATGCCAAAGCTCTGAATTTCACAGTTGACCAAATTGTAGTTGAAAGCAAAACAAAAGCCAAATGGGATGAATACAAAAGAAATAGATACAGCAAGAGCATAAATCTTCATGGAATATTTTATTACTTGTTAAATTTTATTCCTCATTAAATGCAATAAAAAAATCTTTATATATATATATGTATGTATGTATATATATGTGTGTGTGTATATGTATATATGTGTGTACATATATAAAAAATTTTAAGGCATCCAGTTGAATATATTAATATATTGGATTAGAAAAAAGTAATAAATGATAATATGTTTTTTCATATTGCAATGAGCATAAGTGATAGCCCTGTCTGGAGGGTCTGACTGAAAGTGGCAATTGCAAAGGGAGTATTAGGAAGAGTTCTGACTAAATCTCCAATCCTTGCATCTTTGAACAATATAGACTGCAAGTAGAATTTCCTACCCTTTTTAAAAATTTTTTCTTCAATGTCTTTAATTTTTCTTTGGGTTAGATGTTACCATTATTTGTATCAGGCAGGGTTTTCAGTCTGCAGGCAGTGCACCCAAGTCGTCTTTAAGTTATGTATAATATGCAAAGGTTCTCTCTTTTGTACACATATGCTGGTTAATCTTTACCTATTTCAAAATACACTCAGCAGACTGCATGGTTGGATTCCATGGACAACTACAATTTATGCAAAATTTCTAGTTCAGTACAGCTGTAAAAATAGCTTAAACATATATTTTTTTTAATTCAATCTTTAAAATTAAGAAATATATTTTCTTCCTACACAAAATACTACTACAACAACACACTTTCAACCCCTTCACTTGTTCACAGAAGTATTTCTATGTGGTGCATCCCAGTGCTACATGAACATTGACTGTCCACTTAGAACCTTAGTACCTCGCACAGAGACTTATAACAGCAGAAATGGTCATGAGCTTGATAAACATTAAACAATCATCACCAAAATTTTGCAGCAGTTCAGTAGAAGGTGGCCTCTGAATTTTTAGCAGACTTTATCGGTCTTTTGGTGCAGCACCATAAACTCTGCCAGTCAGCCATTGATTCCAATCAGGTGTTGAATGGAAACTGCAGAAACCATTCACAATGTTTAACCCTTCAAATCACAGAACATGCTCTCAAGTGTAGATCAACTTCTTTTTAGAATGACAAAATACCAAAAGCAGTCAATTTTAGACTAAGTAGGCAAGCACAAACACTTTTACTTCACAGCATCAAATCTTTTAACCAATAAAATGTAAACTAATGATTCTTCAGGTGAATCTCCTATGATTGCTAAACTGTATAAACGAAAAACAAGCTTCTCGTGTAACTAGTACAATGCTCATTATTTATCTTCTCCAAGGTGAAATCACTATGAAGAAATTATATCCACATCTGGAGTGAAGCCATTCTTGGAGCAGAATACAGTGGTCATCATAGGTTCAGTAGCACAGTACTGGAGCCTTGTAAGGGAAGATTGTTGAAAATACATTATTAAATAGATAACAGTGCTGTTTACAAGCTGGAATCTGTCCAGGCCACATTTTTTGTTGTTCAGAGTTCACTGGGATCTTTAACAACCCAAAGTAGATTTTTCCTTGGTTCTCTCTCAAAAGAACTTCATACATTCTGTTAGAACCCTGAACCCTAGATATCCCACAAGTGAAGAGCTAAAGGAAAATGAAAAGGGCAAAATGTCAGTAGTATGTATTGTCATAGTCTAAAAAATAGCCAGAAGCTTGGGAAACGTGTCAACGGGAAAAAAAAGTTTGTGGCCAGTTGTTCCTCATCATTATGAAAATCTTAGCTCTACTAAGAGGTAAAATAGGGACTATAAACACAGTACATTGTAAATAAAGCCTACGTGGATAATTTTACTTATTAATATAAAAGGCAGTGAGAAGAGGTAGACTGAGCTCATATACTGACAATTTAGGGCAAAACATACTGGTTTTCTTCACTATCTCAATGAGAAATCAGACATACCTTGTTGTCCAACAACAATTGAGCCTCCTTAATGTGTTTATTAAAATGCGAATTGAAATGCTTAGTGGAAACACGGTGTTGCACAGAATCTGACAGACACTCTTTTGAGTTCTTTTACACCACTAGACTTTACATACAGTAAGATCATACATTTGACTTCTTTTCAAAACACAGCATAAGTGTGGATTTATGGAGCTTTTCTTAAGGCTATTATGAAAAGCATACAAGTGCAGGCAAAGAGCTAAATTTATCACAAACCTCAGAAAATGTTCTGCCTTACTAATAACAGGGGGTTAGCTAGAGATAATAGAGTTGCAGCAAGTATTTCAACATTTTCTGTCCTGTGATAAAAAACTGTCCACTCCTGTCTAACATTAAATGTTTAGAATTTATCTGTCAGCAAAACAACTGAAAAAAAAATCAATTATCTTTTCCATTAGTTTTCCATAGCAATTCACTCTGTAGGATTTCCTTTGATTTAAAATATTTCCATAATAAGCCAGGGGAACNNNNTTTTAAAAAATTTCCCAAAAAAAACAGGGGAAAAAAAAAAAAAAAAAAAAAAAAAAAATCAAATTCACTGCATAAGCTCTTTTCCATAAAGCTGTATTTCTGCAAATTAGAATTACTTTTCCCAGTTATAACTGGGCTGCTGTGAGGTGGAAGGAACAGAAAGAAAATTAATTTCAAGGGGGATTCCTTTTCCTTTCCTTTCCTTTCCTTTCCTTTCCTTTCCTTTCCTTTCCTTTCCTTTCCTTTCCTTTCCTTTCCTTTCCTTTTTCCTTTCCTTTCCTTTTTCCTTTCCTTTCCAGGAATTTTCCTTTCCTTTCCTTTCCTTTCCTTTCCTTTCCTTTCCTTTCCTTTCCTTTCCTTTCCTTTCCTTTCCTTTCCTTTCCTTTCCTTTCCTTTCCTTTCCTTTCCTTTCCTTTCCTTTCCTTTCCTTTCCTTTCCTTTCCTTTCCTTTCCTTTCCTTTCCTTTCCTTTCCTTTCCTTTCCTTTCCTTTCCTTTCCTTTCCTTTCCTTTCCTTTCCTTTCCTTTCCTTTCCTTTCCTTTCTCCTTTCCTTTCCTTTTTCCTTTCCTTTCCTTTCCAGGAATTTGCAGTAGATTTAGTGCCTGATGGAAGTAGCCTGTTACTGCTGCCAGGCAAAATTATTCTGAGACCTTCAAGGGGTTTTGTTTATCACATTTTTCAATTAAGCTCTTCATTTTAACTTATTCTCAATGCCTGTGCCAATTCACACCACAGAACAAACAAAAATCCTTGTTTCCTGTAATTATTTCCTAGCTTCATAAAATCAAGGGGCTTGGGTATTTTCCCCTTTTCTCCCTCTATTTAACACAGGGAGAAAAAGCACGCAAATTTCAGATTACAGAAGACCACCAGAAGGTGCAAAGGGCTTGATATAAATTACATTTCTACATTAACCTTTCTTTCTTTTTCTTTTGAAGTGAGAACAGTGATTTCCATACAGAAAGTATGGGGTTTTTTTAAGTTTTAAAGGTTAACTTGAGGAACTTGAAGTCGATATGCAAGGTTCAATACTAAACTAAACTCAAGTTTTAGGAATGCAGTTACAAAGACAATATCATAATTTTGTAGCTCTAAACCACTTTGCATGGCAAGAGAAGGACTACATGACTAAGAATTCTGGCACTGCATTTAGAGCAGCCATAATTTTAAGCAACATTAACTAAACTAATGTAATTGTAAAATATTACCAAAATCTCATAGCTAGAACTCAGATATATTTAATTATATGGAAAAATATTCCTTTTTTCTACTTTGTCCCCTTCTTTACCTCTTCCCAAATCGTTGCTGACCATCCAAATGTAAAACAGAAAGGAATGTAACCATATGCCCAAACTCAAGCAGTTTGCATTGCATGTGTGATACTTTCTGTCCAAGCTGGGATTACAGACCTGGTCACCCAGCCTTCAAACAGAATAGGCCTGTTTGTAACAAAATCTCAGGTATTTTTCCATGTCTTTTAGATAATGCTATTTGTGTGGGATGGGGCTCAAATCATTTAATGTTTGATATCTGTCTGCTTACATGGAACCTTGGAAGCTGGTCCCCCTTGGCTCCCTTTCAGGTCAGTGGAGAGTAATGTGCACTTTCAAGGTTTGATTCATTTCACTTCTCTTAGACAGCTGCTTTAGGATGAGACAAATTGCACTTCAGACTCTACTCACTACACTGACTACATCTCCACTGACTATGACTGGAGCCCAGGGCACAAACATTACCCTTGATGAATCCAGTCCTTTCTACTTTTTCAATCGTCAGCTCCAGGTACATCAACTAACAGATCTCTGACCGTGGTCAGGAAGTTAGTGTTTATTAAACATGTGATAAAACAGGTAGAAGACAATAAGTAAATTTTAAAGCAAGAGAACTGAAGTCAGAATTTGGAATAGGATTTGGAAGACTGCACTGAACTTCAGCACACTGATTTTTATTTTTTTCCCACTTGCTCCTAACTCCCTGACAAATTCTGAGAGCCAAATAAATTGTTAGTTCTCTATAGATTCATTTTCTTTCCAAGCCACAGGTACCTGAATTCTCAGTTTCTCACTAAAAAGAAATCATTTTAAAGTCTGTGAGTTTTTCACTGCATGGTCAGGCATATGACAACTTGTAAAGTAGGAGCTAAGCATGACTGATACTGTGAGACACTGTTTTTCTATGTTTAATCTGGGTAGCAGCTGCATGAAAAACTGAAAAAATTTGAAATAAGTCTATACTAAACT
>VYXF01006616.1:1434741-1448604 GCA_013397295.1 Polioptila caerulea
CATCAAAAAAAAAAAAAAAAATGCTTCACATACTTTTCAAGCCCTGCTTCTCTTAAAAGCATATAAATGGAGGTGGAGGTACCGGAAAGTCACAATTTCATCCCTGACAAATAGTTCAGAGACATCTGCAAGGTTTAGCAGTTCTCTGCATTGTTGCAAAAAGCATGAAAACTGATCTTAAAGGGGGACTTTTCTCTGTTTATTGTGTATTAAGGGTCTTAGAGGCTTCATAGCTTGTTGGGTGACTCTGACCACACTGCTGAAAGAGAAATTTTTTAGTCTTTACAGGAGCCAGCCCCAGGAGCTGCACTCAAGAGTTCACTTAACCTACTGCAGAAGGTTTATTAGGTTTTCTAGCAGAAAAAAATAATAAAGTCCAGTTACATTGGTCATGACTTTTCTTCCCATAAATGAAGGAAAGAGCAATTGACCATTCACCTTCCAAGGCAGCTCAGCATGCACAAGTATGAAAACATGCAGTTCTAATGCAGTGTGTGTCACTGTCTCCCGAAGCACATCCCACTCCACAGACTTTCTGCAGGCTGCTGTTTGTAATTGTAAATTGTTCATGCTCTGAACATGGGTCTTAACCCACCCTTGATCCACAGGCCTGGGTGGCGTGTCCTTATGGCTGATGCACAGCACCAGCTCAGCCCAAACTCACCTGGCACCTGAGGAATCCTGCAGCTCCTCTCCAGCTGCTTCCAAACCCCCCGAGACTGGAGACTGTCCCCCACAGCACTGCCACCCAGACAGGCCATGGTGAGGGGAGGCCATGGACTGCCCTGGCTGCCACAGGGGAACAGCAGCAGAGCTGGGAGCCACCGCCCTGGTGTGGGGACCTGACCCCTCCGGTGCAGACACTGAGGGCTCTGGGGCTGGGGCACAGGAACTCCTGCATGCCAGCTACATCAGGAGCCTGCACTGACAACAAGTGCAGCACTTAGAGCCCACCACTTCTGGGTGCAGTCTGGGCTAGGAGCAAAGAGCACGTGGTAACATCCTTGGGCCTTGCTCTGTAATTCTTTTCAATCTCAGAGCAGACAGAGCCCAAGTCTGCAGCCCCTGTCACACCCCACTTTCTTCTCTTGATCTGCCAGATGGTCTCTGGCCCTCTAAAATGAAAACAGTGAAGGAGTCAGAACTTTCTTTGTAATCACTGAAAAATGTGTAAATTTTGATGGCAATAATATGTACTGATCAGGGCTAATGTAGCCTAATAGTGCCCTCAGGAGCCTGACAGGTATATTGTGGCGGGAGTTCAGGCTGCAAGAACCACTCTATTACATCTCTTACTCAGAGTATCTTATTAGATATTGTCTTCTTTCATTGAATATAATGCCTTAATTATCTATTACCCTAGTGGAAAAATATCAGGCATGTATTTGGTGAAAAAAATGCAAAAACAATACAGCTTATAGAACAGAGTGAACAACAATAAGAGGCTACTTCTACTCAAAACCTTGTTATCTGTCTGCACTAAGGCCCTAATTTCCTTCTGGATGTACCATTCTATACCTTTCACTGGTATATAGACAGTTTACAACAGCACCTGAGTGCCAAAAATAGGTTTTACAAGCATCTATACATTTCACTACCACATCTTGAAAATGATCTCCAGACAGTGAAAATATTTGTTTTTAAACATCTAATTTCTTAAAAAAAAACAAACATTTTTTTAAGGCACACACGTCTGGTCTGCTGACTGCCAAGGAGTTTTGGAACATTTAGTCTTGGAACAGTGAGCCTTAACTTCTTCTGTGGTTTATTTATATATTTATATCTATATTTACATTCATACACAAACATATGCACAGAATAATAGACCCTTGTGCCCAGGAAGTTGCACAGTTCCAGTTTGAATAACAAAAATTCAATGCCTCAGAAGGATTAAGCGAAGAGTTCAGATTGACTTTATCAGTATCTATTCGCGTGTCCACTATGCAGAAGTGGGACACAGTTATTTGTTTCTACTACTGTCAGGTTTCTGGAATTATTTTCACCAGGAAGGGAAGTTTTAGGTAATTTAAAGGTGATTTTTTACATATGAGAAATTTTGGCCATGAACAGATAATAAAGAGATCTAATAAGTCTGCTAACATGTAATTTTTTTTTTTTTTAGACCTTGAAACCTGAGGAAATACATTGCTATTTAGGCTACTCCATTTTTCAGGGACAGTTTTAATTGTGTATGGTGATTTTTGTCTTTTGCCTTGTTTTCCCTATTTACAAAGTAAATGCTCAGAGTGTCAGCTGCTCGCATTAATTCTTTACAGGACAGCAGGATAAGAATCAAAGCAAACAGTTTCTTTCTTTGATTAGCCATATACCAAACACAGCTGTAGTCCTACCTTCTGATTATCTCCCTGCTTCAATTTCATTTGGAGGATAACTTGGGTTGAAAACAGAATAGATCACTTTGTCTAGAGGCTGCACACTATGGATATATTTTTGTCTTTTAGAAAGAGCTACTAACTCATAGTATAAACAGCCCGAATATCAAGTATAGAATTAAGGGATAGTTTGGAAGGGAAGTGTGGTCAGTTTAAGTAAGATTGATATTTTTCTTATTAAATTTATTATCCTGCATGCCATCTTAAGTATATTTCAAAATGTAGATCAGGTAAATTGTTTCTTAATCTTTATTTATCATTCATAGAATCTCAGAATTGTGGAATCAAAGAATGGCTGAGGCTGGAAGGGACCTCTGGAGGTCATCTTATGTAATACCACTGCTTAAGCAGGGCACACAGACTGTGTCTAGACTCTTTTTGAATGTCTTCAACAATGGAGATATTCATTTTCTCAGAGCAGCTTGTTGCAGTGCCCAATCACCCTGATAGGACTTGCAGGTCAGCTTTGAATATAAACCATCATTCTTGGGCGTGTCCTCCCTCCGCAGTCTTATGCCATGGGATTCTCCCAAGCAGATCCTCAAAGAGGCCAAAGTCTGCTCTCTGAAGTCTAGGGTTGTGAATTTGTTTTTTGCTCTATTTCCTCCTCTCTGAATCCCAAACTCCAACACCTCATGGTCACTTCAGCCAAGACTGCCTCCAACATTTGCAATTCCAATGAGCCCTTGTTCTTGAGCATGAGATCCAGCTGAGCATCTCAATTCATTGGCTTCTTTATCACCCAGGTCAGGAAGCTGTCATGGATTCTCTCCAGAAGCATCCCTGATTGCTTATGCCCTGCTGTGTTCTTCCTTGTCTTGGTTTGAACGACAGGTGTCTGCTAAGGAAAGCAGGAGCCTCCCTTGGAATGAAGGGAATTATTATAATTTTGAAATTAAGGGGCTCTCATGCAAAAAGACGGGAATAGGAATAACAGTTCTTTATTTAGGAAAACTAAAATAAAACAAGCATGCAGTATTACAAAAAACCCCAAACCCACTGCCAGAGTCAGAATCCAACCTGACACCCTGGGGGTCAGGGTGTTGGTGGCAGTCCCATTAAATGGTGGCTGCAGCCCTCCTGCAGTGGCAGATGTGGCTCTGGTGAAGCAGTGATCCTGTAGGAAGGTGCAGCCCTCTGCTGAAGGTCCAGTGGTGATAGATGGGCCTGCTCTTCCTCTGGGAGTCCAGTGGAAAAGGCTGACTTGTTGCTCCAAGTTTCAGGTTTTTATCCAGGTAGGGATGCTTGGCTCCTCCCTCTGGATGGAGCATTTCCTAATGGGATGATGGAATTTTATTAATGAGACTCAATGGCCCCTTAGCAGAAGATCTCTCCCTGGAGGGAGGATGGGTTGTGGAAGAGATAAAGAAACTGCTCTGGCTGGTTTCTTATCAGCTGGCCTATTGATAGAAGATTGCACCACCCCTCACGCCAGTTCCAACAGATGGTTATAGAATACACACTTTTTGGTTACATTTTGCACTGCAACCCACGACATTCCTTCAGCACATACCAGGGTGGCTGAAGTCATCCATGAGGTCCAGTGGTCTTGGCCACTTATTCTTCCTTTTCAGGTGGCTTTAGCAGACCCTACACCCATATTGACCTTCTTTTTAATCCTTACCCAAAAGCTCTCCCTTGGCCTATCAGAACTCCACACATACCAGCTGTTCTCACACATAAAGGCCCATTGCTCCTGAAAATTATATGTCCCTCCATTGCAACCCTCCAGCCATAGAAGACATTCCACTAAGCTTCTGTGATCCAAAGCGGATTGTAGCCCTACAGCTGCACACACACCATCTCCCCATATTCTTTCCCCATGCTGCAGGCACTAGTGTGCAGGCACTTTGTGAGGCACCCCAGCATGCTGGGCAGTCAGAAAGGGTTGGGATGGTGCTGTTGCTTGTTCCAGAACAGGCACTTCTTTGCTTACTTGAAAGTGCAGGAGGTGGCCTGCTGGAGCTCTGTCTTGGTGATTTCATGCTCACCTCACTCCAAGTCCTTTTCTTGTCCACCAAGTCCCTCACCCCCTCATAAGTCTGAAGTTAACTCACTCTTGATTATCCTACCCTGTATATTTAAAGAAACAAATTTGAAAAATAACATACACAGAGCAGTTAGAACTACCTGGATTTTATTTACTATTTTTAACGTTTGTTTTTTAATTTGATTGATTCTAATATAAATTGTACTAATCTGACTTTTAAAAGCAGTTACTACTTTCAGCTTCACATTTGTTGCCCTGATTTGTTCAGTTTTCTGGTGCACTTTGCAACTTGATGCTTTTTCATAGTTCATAGTTATTTCTCACACACGGATGTTATAATTAGAAACATGTTTATGTTAAGACGAAGGTTGTTTACATACTTTCTCTTGAAGTAAAACACAACTTATGAGCAGTTGCCTTAGCTAATAGAATAGGAGAGCTGTCAACCTTCTCCTCCAGTCCCTGGTCTGTATAGAAATACTATAAATATAGAGTCAAATGTTGTAATAAATAATTTTATACCTTTTCACCAGACAGCGTCTGTGTGTGTCATTGTGAGTCCAACAGTGACACATGTCATTTCATAAAACACCAAGAAAACACAAATTGTAATAAGAGAAACAACATTAGTCTGTTGCTTTTACAAAGCAAAATCTTGGACCAGATGTTCAGCTAGGCAAAACAGAGGAACTATTTCATTTATTTTATGTGGGGGATTGTAATCATGGACAGCAGTAGAGTTCCACAAATTTCAACTAGCCAAAAAAGCAGTGTGATTTTCACCCTAAGATTCTCAATATTTTTGTCTCATGATTTAGACAAAACTTTTCCAACTCTTTAAAGAGTGAACAAAATCCAATTGATACAGGCCAATTTCCAGTTTCAAGATGATTCTTCAAGCAGCTGTAACAGGTAAAATAGAAAGGATTCAGTACGACTTTGTGGTAATTTCAGCTCAGGACACAGGCTAACAAAATTCAGAATTTAAAACAGAAACATATAGGAGTATTATCATTTTGCCACTCCTCTGTTGCTGTGAATGTGAATACATTTCCATTTATCAGTAGATTTATTCTCCCACATAAAGGGCCTACAAGAAAGCTAGAGAGGGACTTTTTACAAGGGCTTGTAGTGATAGAACAAAGGGGGATGGTTTTAAACTGAAAGAGGGTAGATTTATATAAGATATTTAGTTTAGATATTGGGAAGAAATTCTTTACTGTGGAGATGATCAGACACTGGAACAGGTTGCCAGAGAAGCTGTGGATGCGCCATCTCTGGAAATATTCAAGGCATGATTGAATGGGGCTTTGAGCAACCTGGTCTAGAGGAAGGTTCATGACCATGGGCTTGGGACTAGATGATCTTTAATGTATCTTTTCACAGAAACCATTCCATGATTCTTATTCTGTGAATTCCACATGTGCGATGAGGAAACATTTCACTTGGAATAAGAAAGTAAGCAAAAGATTATAAAAACGGGGTATTCGACTTTCATCATTTTCATTCTAAACTTGTCAGAACTTCTGTATGACCAATATGTTAAAGAGATTTACTAGGCACTGTAGAAAAACAGCATTTCTGCAAGAATTCAGCTAAATTGCAAATGAACAACAAGCTAATTTTTCAGCAGTAGACAAGATGTTTTGAGGAAGAGTAAAGGAGGAAGCCAAATACAAATCACATTTTTCTGTAAGGGAACAGGTTTCTAAGCATACACAGGCAAATAAGGAGCACACAAAACTCTCTTTATTTGGGATTCTTAAAATTTTATTGTAGTTGTTAATTGCTATGAACATGCACTTTAGTGTGAAGAATGGAGAGTAGTAGTGTTTACTATAAGACACAAGGGAAGCGGAAAGAGGAATTAGGACTTTGAAAGTTAAGAGTTTGTGCTTGAAGAAAACTGTAGAATTAGGTCTTTATGAACCTTCCAATCTTGCCTAAATTCAAGTATCCAGCTCACCTGAAAAACAACTATAGTTGAATAACTACTCTGGTATTTGTTGAAATGTTTGTTTATAAAACATCTACTTCATGTGACCAAAGGAAATAAAATTATCTTCATAATTTGCCAAGTACTGGATAATTTTCTTTATTACTAAATATAATATATCTCTACAAAGACTGTAATTCAAATTGTTAAAAAATTAATTATTTTGTAATCTAAATAAATTTCCCCAGAGCATCCTTTCACATTATGCTGTTAGACTAGAAGTGGGTTACCAAAAAAATTAATCCTTCCAGGTATTTCATGGCTTGTCTGTGGCACGCAGTATGCTTTCAAGATAAGCATTTTTCTGATAAAGCATTAGCAGTAAGGTCTGTGCTAAATTTATGCTGTTGGCCCAATTTCCACAAAGGTTTATTTTACAAAAACTGGAACTCAGGTGCTGCTGCTCTACAACACTTCTGTAACATTAATGTGGGTCACTGACATGATGACAAAAAACTATGATTTCATGTCACTAGGGTAAAAATTTCAGACTTGAATAAAATGTTTCAGTCAGAAGGGACAATACTGTCAATGAACAAAAAGACATTTCCATTTATCTTATCTGATGGTAGAAAATATACAGAACAAGTACTACAGGAGCACTTGCTAGCACTGTTACAGCTAAAGAGGACTTTCGTACCAGGGAATGCTTTAAGCATTTTACTTCCTACATCTCTTGCAATTACCTTTAGGTGTTCTATTATTTGGGCTGCTCCCAGTAGCTGCTTCTACTAATGCATGCCCTCTGCTACTCTTAGTCTACCTTGCAATTAAATTAAAATATGTGTTTTAATGGCATCAGAGGCATTACCTGATGTACTATGGTGTTGAATTCAAACCTTTGTTCTATAAAAAAGAAGCATATAAATAAAAAGTACTTGAATAGGTTTTCCATTCTGAAATATTTTTGAAAGTAGTTAATAATGTGACATATCTTTGCTGGAGATCCAAAACAGAAACAACTGAGATCTATAGGTATGATAACTATACCTAGAAAAATATTAAATAAAAGTATTTTTAAACTTTACACAGTGAAATTATTCCAAACTAAATCTTTGTATATTCACCCTTAGCAACAAAATGACTTTTTTTTACTGTATTACTTCTGCCCCAGTCTGATGGAGATTTTTATAGACTACTCAATTGCTTCCAGTTGAGGATTGATAAAAAGCTCAAGTTTCTACTTTGTTACTCCTTATTTGCGCTCATAAATCCACAATCAGAAAAAGAAAAAAACTCATAAAATTTTGCAGAGGAGAATTATATAGGAAAAAAAGCTGGTAAAATCTAGGAAAGCAAATCTTAAACTGTGTTTAGGTTTTCCAATGTAAAATATGGATGGAAAAGTTTCCTGGAGCAAGTGTCTAGAAGTATTTTTGTCTCTCATGTATGTATTGTAAGCTACTATTTCACCTAAGCCAATTTACTTAGACACACTTCTACCCTTAATTAGAATGTTAGCAGGAGATGCTGGAAAGACTAATAGCATTGAAAACTCAAACCTCCACAAATCATATACAATTTGGCCTAAAAATTGCTAGCTTTAAGAAGTATCCTGCATGGACTTACTTATTTTTCATTCATTGTTGGGTTTTGAGAATTAGAATAACCTTTCAAATATTATCTCTATTTTGTCAGTTTTTCTTTGCTGTGCTTACCATGCTCCCTCCCACTAGAGAAAGTGTTCTTGGCTTATATGCAGACTCTAAAAACAAAAGGAGAGGGACAGCCTGCTAAGACTAGATATTCTGTATTTCCAGATCTTGCAGGAGACAACAGTCCAATTTGCTTTACTGTCTTAGGAAAAAGCTTAGATTTGAACCTGACCTTCTGCAGGGATGGTAATACTAATACTGGCATTGGTGATGTTGGTGATGACAGAAGGTAGAAGTCACTTTTGTCTCTTTTAACAAAAACATGACCATGGCAGTTGTGTAAGTTATCTTGTCCAGAGTGGAATCTGGCAGATGCTACCTTCCTTTGGTAGGCTACCTTCCTTTTGGTAGTAGCAAACCACTCATAAGAAGGAATGCTCTTGCAGGGGGGAGAAGAAAATCTGCAAAAATAGGCAAAGACAAGTTTTCAACAGGACAGACTTTTTGCTGGAAAATTCTTGATCCTGCCATAACCTACACTCAGATATATGTGTGTGGAGGTACCAGACTATGAGTTACAAGAAACTCTGGGAATGCCTTATTAACAGATCTGTCTGATAGTTGACAGTGACACTATTAAATCTCTAATTCAAATGAAAAGTCTGGTCTTAATTGCAACTAGCTCAGGTATGAGTGGCAATGAAACCATTCAAGCATGGCTTTAAGCCATGGCAGTTTGGGATTCAGCTGCTGGGTAAGTACAAGCAACATCTTGTGCCAACTCCACTGCAAATTCACTGATAAAAGGAAAAATGCTGTCAAACAATGCCAAAATAAGTCCAGAAAAAATTAGAACATTTCCTTGTGAAATGTTCTCAACTTTCTATTAAACAGAATGTTATTAAATTTAAAATAACTAAGTTCAAGACAGAGTTCCAGTTACCTTCAGCTGACCAGGTCTTCTCTAGAGGCCCTCAGAATAGGTTATATAATTAAAGATGCAAAAACCTTTAAAAATACCACCTCCAAGATCAGCTCTGCATGGTGGCATTCACTGCATTAGAGTCACGCTTTAACAAATTCTCACTTTGTGAAGTTTTTAGCACATCCCCCAGAGCAGGTAAGAGACATGCTCCAGCTGTTCTGACAAGGTTATGTATTCATGAATTGCTGAGTCACATTCAAAGATAAACCTCCATTCCCTGAAATCTGTAATTGAAAAGCTAACATGAGATCCATAGCAAGTGAAAAAAGACCAGTCTGAGCAACAAAGAGATAGACCTAATGCCACTAAATGCAGCCCAAATACTCAGATAATTTAAGTCAGTTAAACCATCTTTTGTATCTATTCTAAAGTATATAAGTTAAAGGGAACTGGGGCTATCAGTGCTAAACAACTACCATATTCTGGAAAGCTCACAAGAGCTACACCATGGCCATTACATTTGTAGCATCTTTATTTTTATGACTTACCTCAAATAACATTATCACATTTTAGCTTCATGTGACAATCTATTAACCATTTATATGCCTGATGATGTTGAATAGTTATAGGAAGTTATCTGTCAAATGTGAATAAATTGAAGCCATCTTCTCCTTTGCTCTGAAAGGTAATTGAAGGAAACAGTCAAGGTAATTCCATATTTGTTCTGGTAGAAATATTACTGGCAAAATTTAAGATGCTGTTGAGTCCTCTCTTTCACAATAGAAGTAAACAATTTTTATCTTTGCAGTTGTGGGTTTTTCAGCAAAAATATAAGGCAGATTGCAAAATTTCAAGGATTTGTATTACTTTAAAAGATCAATATTCTGGAAAAGGCATACTTTTTTACCACTTCTGCCAGCATGGAAATGTCCTATGCCTCAGATCACAAGTGACAGTTATAAGACCTTGGGGCCTGGGCCCCAGAACTTTTTTTCTGATTGCTTTGAACGTAATCTGCGTGGCACCACTGCCTCTGTCACCCTGCAGCTGCTTGTGCCAGACCCAGCTGTGGCTGGCAGCATTTAGCAGATGGTGGAATTGAGATGGAAGCTGTGGGAGTGCAAGGTAGTAATCCTGTCTAATGACTCTTCCTGTGTAAGATTTCTACATCACTTGGGCAAGACTGGTTTCTTTCACACAAAACTAAAATGTTCTCACATGGTATCACTGGCCATAGACTACACAATAGTAGTCAAAATAAAGTTTCAGCAATATGAACAATTAATGGATGGGCTAATTAGAGACTACTCATTGATGACATGGCCAATAACTGGTTCATAGCTAGCTAGTAGAAATAAATGGATTTCTGAAGGGCTAATGTTGTGTTTAGCAGAAGAGCAAACAAGCGAGAGAACTCAAGAGCATATAATTACAAGTGTCACAATGACAAAATACAAGAGTAAACAAAAATTGAGATCAGATAGGTTTGCAATAAACGTTGAACTAATCACAGCACAAAATAAAGGTACAAGAGGTTCAGAGTTGTTTCTTTAATAAAATTTCTTCTGATATACTTGAAAGCATAAACACACAGATTAGTTGTAATGTACTCCAGTGCAGCTGTGCAGAACCACTTTCACTTTGCCACAGCCCCAGTATACATCACCAGGTCATATTGAACCTCCAAATTCTACTCTTCTGGTGACTCTGAAGAGTGACTCATAATTACTTTTTAAATTTTTCTTCTCCCATGATTATGAAAATTCACTCTCCTCAATACCTTCACTCATATTTCTGCCTTACACCTTTCCTCTCAGAACTGTATCCTTACATGGTTTATTCTTCACATTTTCATGTTTATTCTGCTCTACTTAATTTCTTTTTAACATTGTCTGGTATTGCAGCCACTTGTCATTCTAAAGAGACAGTTTTCATCTTGTGCCTTGCCTCATAAAACTTCCAAACAATCTTGATAAGGATGATTTCCTTAAAGGCTATGTCAAGTAGCCTCCAATTTAATAAGTCCAGCAGAACCTTTGTATTTAGCAATCCATTTGGGCATATTCTTCAAGATGCTAAGATTTTCCTTAGCAATAATTTTATGTCAGTCTTTGCATTAGTCATAAAACTAACACTTGCCTACAGAAAAAGGTTAACTATGCATCTTGATGGCAGAAGGGGCAAGGTAGGACCTTGGTCTGACAGAATGGCATGTGTGTTTTCTTTCAACACTTCAGCACACAAGGATCAGATATCCTGAGATCTGAAGGGGAACAGCATATTTACTCTTTGTACCACTGCATGTAAGGTAGAGAATTTGGATCCCTAATCTTCCAGTCTTGGAAAAATATTTTTATTTCTTCTTTATCTCTCAAGTTTTTCCATAGCTCTACTTTCATTTTTATATGACAACACAAAACATTATAGTGTAAGTTTTAGGTCTCATTTTTTTCCAGTGGGTTTAACTTTAAATGCAGCTGAGTGACTAAGACTTCACTTTTGAGAGGGCAGAAGCATAAGCACTAACAACATACAGAAGATGTTGCTTCTCTCTACAGGGGCACAACTCAGCGGCTTCTGCCAAGTGAAGGAAGAATTTTGGTCCATTTCATTCATTTTATACATGCTGATGGAATTAATTTGTTAGGCCTATACATGGTGGTAGATTTTCCATTTTCAGGGCAATATATGCAGTAAGTGTGCATGTCATTTAGCAAAGTGGATCATTAACAATGATTAAAAATGACATAATAGCCATTGCTGTTTTTCTTTGGCATCTAGTGTTGGGTTCAACTGGGGATTAAATTGCCTCATATCCCACACATTAATAATATCGAAGGCTGACATTTATGAGCATAGAATGAAGGATATTTGAGGCTTTCAGGTTAATGTAATTTTAGAGATTCTGGATTAGATGTTTACAGGTTCGTGTGGCTGCTAATAATTGAATTGAACTTCAGTTATTGGCTGTACAGACATCAAACCTTTTTAGATAAACATTAATAAGGAAAGTATAATACCTATGTCATGTGTATATAGTATGTCCATAATATCTTTTAGGCTAGGTTTTCAGCAATAAACAAAATGTTTCTATACTCTCAAGTGTAAATTCACATTAGGCAAAAATATTGTCTACTACTTATTTAAAGGTTTTTAAACCCCACAATGAACCCCAGTCTCTTCCTGCAGAGGGGATAAAGTTTTTCTTCTTTCATAATCGAATGGAAGGTAATGATGCATTCCAACAAAGGCATAATTCTTTCTTTTGGTTATTATGATTAGCTTCCCTAAATAGAGCAAGAGACCGAGATCAGAGTGTGCTACATGAATCCTCAAGCAGCTGAGATGGACACAATTATGTCTAAAGAGATATTAGCAAGAGAAAAAGAATTACCTGTAAAACTGTCTCTTCAGGCCATAAAGCTTTGTGTTACAATGATCAACTTCACAGTTTCTGCTGTCATCCACAACACTATGTATCCAGTTGTAGACCTTGGGTGAAATACTGCTCTTTCTGCCACTACCTCATCAGACCACAGTTTCAAATTCAGTTTGGTTTAGGTTCATTTTCCCCTTTCTTTGCCAACTAGCTTTGGCCTGTTCCTTGTACCTATCAAGCAGCCCTCTGGCCTGGTATATTTACTTTTCCTTCCAGAATCTCCAGCTTAGCTACTCAGCAAAAGAAGTTTTGATTCCAGAGCAGGTCAGTGTACGTGATGTAGGTGTAATCTTGCCTGTGGGATCAAGACTGAACCTCCTCAGTACTCAGAATCCCAGTTATGCATTGCAAAACTTTCACAGAAGCTGAGCTTCCATTTATTCATTTTCTGTGCTTAAGCAAACTAGATTAGAGCTGCCTCTCATTTAGCAGTTCTGCTGGTATTTCTTACAGACTGCACCTGTTTAATGGCAGTTGGGCAAGAAGCTGCTTTCTTTAAATAGGAATTCTCCAGCTTACTGTAAATGATATAATATTGTTTTCATCACTATATGTTTTCTTTTTCCTTCTGGTTATTTATCTCTGGACTCACAATATTGAAGCTGTCTGAGGATACTCAATATGAAGTGTTGCTCTGCATTGCTGCAGATATCTGATCTGGAAAAAAGTCTTGTTATTTCACTATATTCATGTAAAGGAGAATCAGGGGGAAAAATACCCTAAATGTGGTCAGTAAATTATGTGTATATAGTAAAAACAATATCAATCATGTCTCATGAAAGAAAGGAGGACACTTGAGATTTTAAGAGGCTGTTTATAAAAGAACAACCCAACTAAAATAGTAGTTTCTTAATACCCTCCAAGTGACAAATTGACAGATGTTGTGCAAAAAAAGGACAAGCAGGAACTGAAAAATGCCAGAACGAAATATACTTTCAATTACAGGCTTGCAACACCTAAAGTATTCTCTTACTGCTCTAGCTTAAGAGGCAACACCAAAATTCCTATGAAGATGAGTGTAGCTATAGAGGAGGAAAGCCTCTAATAGACCTCATTAGAACAATTTTTTAAAGCTTTTAGAAACTAACAGTGCCATCTTGAAATTACTCTACTATTTTAGGCAGCAAATTTAGAGAGTGTTGGTAGTGGATTGCGGTGTCAGAGTTGCTCAGACAAAGAAATAAACACATTTCTGCATTCCAAGGAGCTGCAGGGAACAGAAAAGCCTGCATAATCTATTAGAGGTTTACAGTAAAAACGCCTTCTGATCACAAGGCACATATTGCTGTTGTGAGGTTAACCAACATAAAGTCAAGGTGTTTGGATTATTTTTTTTTTTAAGTTGAGTGGAGATGTTGCTTTTTCCTACTGGAAGTGCTACATCGTTATCCACAAGAAAGTTTGTTTCTGAACAATGCTGAGGGTTTTGGTGGTTTGAAGGGCTTTTTTCCTGAAAAAAAAAAACAAAAAAAAAAAAAAAAACCACGTTCTGCTTCTGCTAACTAAATTAAAAGGAAGAAATTAC
>VYXF01006616.1:1455506-1518195 GCA_013397295.1 Polioptila caerulea
AAAAAAAAAAAAAAGCAATTTCTACATGGCTTCTCATCTTTGGAAGCTGGAGCTTCCAAAAAAAAAAGATAAGGAAAACCATGAGAGCTGGAAAAAAATCATGAGTATTAACAACACTACTTACTACAAAAAGGTTCTTAACTTGAAAAGATGATGCAGACTATTAGCCCAGAATAATGCACTTGCTTCCATAGGCAAAAAGATCATATATACTGCTACACTCATTAGTTAAATAACATGGATGAAGTGTGATATGTACAAACCCCAAGATGATAGCTAAGAGGAGTGGTTATTTTGTTTTATATCTTCTTTCTTTGCACATTAATTTTGGGGGGGGGAGGAGAATTAATTACTAAAATTTCCAGTCAAAAGGTGAGGAGGTTAAATTCAGATAAGGTATAATTGAATTTGTACTTACTTTCACCAGTAACAGATTTGGCTCATTACTTGTATTTTCATGTTATGTCAAGTGGCAAAAATACTTTTTGACCTTGTGATTAAAGGGAAAAATGCTCACAATTTGCCTTTGAAAGACAAATGGGACATGCAGCTTTCTGAGTCATCCTATTTTTTTATAGTTACATCCTACAAATTTTGATTATAATTTTGCCTGATGATTAAACTATTGGACCAATCATAGGTTAAATTTAGCTCAAAATTCATACAACTCCATTGAAAACAATTGGTTGAATCTGTTTACATCCGAACTGATTTTGCATCAGTTCCTTTGAGAGGCTGTATTTCCCTTCAGCTATTAGAAACATGTCTCCCAAAGGTAGAAACATTATCATATCATTTGCACAAAGGAACAACATCAAATGCTGCATACACAAGAACAGAAAATTAAGTTTTAAAAGAGCTGCATGCTTCTTTCATTAAGGACTTTGAGGAAGAAAGTATACAAGGGTGACCTTATACTCCAGTAACTATGGGATGCTCCACAGAATGAACAAATTCCAGTTTTTCACATTTTTGCTCTCCTTACTGTAGTCAGCCAACATCTCTCCACAAATCCTCACTTAAAACAGATCCAAAATTGGTAGCACTTGCAATGATAGTAGTACTTCAACTTGTTCTTAAAATTGCTGTAGAAAAAAAGGATCTAAGTGCTCTTTTTGAAAAAATGCAATATTTGCTCTGTCATGTCATGGTAGACATTTTTCTGCATCCTGGAATTGTGTCTTGGGATTTTTTTCCTCTCTTCTTCACTGTCTTGTAACAGGTATTGCTTTTCTGTTTCCTGTAGAGCTGAAATGAGTAAAATGTACAAAAGAGATAGTGGATGAGAGTAAAAATACAGCTATACTAGGGATAATAAAATTTGAATTTCAGTTCAGAGAAAACAGAAGTCTCTCTTTGTAGTATTCTTGATAATAGAACCGAAGAAACAGGATTCACTTAGAGTCTTGAGAGGATTAATTTCCTAACAAATATCACTTTTTAGCATCTCAATGCTCTTATGGAATAATTGAGAACCAGCAATTTGGCGCTTGAACCAGTGTCCAGTTTCTGCATATACAGCAGTATTATTATTACTTTTCAGTCTCACAGGGTAAAGCCTCATAGTCCATTCCAAGCTAAGATTTTAATTTTTTTTAATTACCATGAGAAAATTACTATGAGACTTTCACTAAGACACAATATGTTATGACTATGCCCCCAAATATGCCTTGATGGAACTTAATACTTTGTGGTGCACCCCTTTCAGAGTATGAGGTCAGATTTGTATGTTTTATCTCTCCTGAAAGCAGCAATAATATGTGTGTTCATAAGACCTTTGAAGAATGAAGGCCTAAAATTCTTTGTCAAATATTTTTAAAGAGCATTTTCAAATGCTTTATTAAGGTTTACAAAGGTGAGTTTTTTCTCAAGGAGGAGGGGGAAAAGTAGACTCTTAGTGTAACAAACTTCAATATATACTTTAGGTATTATTGCATTTCATAGTATAAAGAACATTATTTATCTAATCTTTCAAACAATTCTTCCCTCTTCCTTTTTAAAAGGTGACCATAGGGAAAAGCAAATTTTCTTAAGTTACATGTCTCAGGACTTGGATATTTGGCTGGTCATTCAACTAGAGAAAATGATATGTTCTTAGAGATAACCATGTCTTTTATTTTTGTTTTTTAAAGTATGTTTGCATGCACTGTAGGCAGGGTTCAACAGACCAAATGTAGGTTTTTCTATTTATTCTCCTAAAGTAGCTATCTATAATAAATACTGGAGAATCAGCCATGATCATCTGTCCAAAGTTAAGTCTGAACTGTGAAGCATTGGATAATATTAATAATTATCTGCATAGATGCCATAGGTATACTTCCATCATTTTGATTTAAAGCAGTTACAAAGATTTCAGGCACTTTCAATGAGGAGTGGAGCTCCTCAGTGGCCAGTGTTGGGACTGGCACATTTCTACATTTTTGTTGGTGTTATAGACAGTGGGATTGACAATGTGAAGCTGCATGGTGCTAATGACAGCCTGGAGGTAGGGGAGGCCATCCAAACAGACCTTGACAGGCTTGAGAGGTGGAGCCCATGGGAACCTCACAAAGTTCAACAAGGCCAAGTGCAAGGTCCTGCACCTGACTTGGCACAAGTACAGGCTTGGCACAGAGTACATTGAGACTATCCCTGGGGAGAAGGACTTGTAGGTGCTCATGGAAGAAAAGCACAACACAACTCATCAATGTGCTGTGAAAGCCCAGAAAGGCAACTGCATCCAGGGCTGCACCAAAAG
Organism: Polioptila caerulea; assembly: GCA_013397295.1. NCBI lineage: Eukaryota > Metazoa > Chordata > Aves > Passeriformes > Certhiidae > Polioptila > Polioptila caerulea. The sequence goes on from VYXF01006616.1 coordinate 1,458,244, forward strand.
CAGCAGGTCAGGGAAGATGATCCTTCTCCCTCTGCTCTGCTCTGCTCTTGTGTGACTGCTCCCGGAGTACTGCATCCAGCTCAGGGGCCCATGACACCAGAAAGACATGGACCACTTGGATTGAGTGCAGAGGAGGGTCACTAAGCTGACCACAGGGCTGGACACCTCTCCTGCAGGGGAAAGGCTCAGAGTGCTGGAGCTGTTTTCATCCTGGAGTAGAGAAGGGTTTGTGGGCACCTTAGAGCAGCCTTCCAGAACTTAAAGAAGATTTAAAAGAAGGCTGGAGAGGGACTTTTCACAAGGGCATATAGTGACAGGACAAGGGGGAATGGCTTCAAACTGAAAGACAGTGTGCTTAGATTAGATATTAGGAAGAAATTATTTGCTATGAGGGCAGTGAGGCACCAAAACAGGTTTCCCAGAGAAGCAGTGGAGGCTCCAACCCTGGAACTGTTCAAGACTAGGTTGGATGGAGCTCTAAGCAACCTGGTTGAGTGGAAGGTTCCCTGCCTGTGGCAAGGAGGTTGGAACCAGATGATCTTTAAGGTCCCTTCCAATTCAAACCACTTATGATCCTTTAATTTTGGAAAATAAATTTTATTTCCTTCAATTACTCTCAATGGCTAAATAAAATATGATTTCAGTCAAAAAATCCACAAGTAATACCAATTCAAAACTACAGATTATAAGCAGTATTATGACACTTGATTGACAGATTTGTTCTTAAACATATAATTATAATAGAATCTCTCAAACAACAAGTTTTTGGAACAAGCTGTTGAGCACTTGTCGAAGCATCATAGACCCTACATAGAGTATTGTCTTTAAAGAATGTAAGTGTTGCTCTTCAGAAGGAAATAAAGATCTCTCTCCCAATACTGGCAAAGTTAGCAGTTATGTCATACAAGATGGATTGTGGCATTCTTCCTTTCTCTGTCAGCGTTTATGGATCTCTTCTTTCTTCTTTTGCCTGTTACAGTTAAAATTCTCAAGATCTATAACCAGTTCCTGAGAGGAACATTTTCCTTTCTTTTGATATATGCTGCATAGTTAGGTATGTAGGTCAACTAGAACATGATGCACAGTGATCTCACATACAGAAACAAAAAGTAATCTTAAAAATTTCCATAAAAATTATAACAAGTCTAGTATAGCTGTCAAACATAAAATCCCTTTCCTTTTGCTGTCTCATTCTTCATTTCATTATCATTAAGAAAAATTTATTCAAAGAAAGGCTTGTTAGACATTGAAACAAGACACCTGGGGAAATGGATGACACACTGTCCCCCTAGGATTTTTTTTAAAGTGTAGCTGCAACACTTCGAGACATGATTTAGTGGTGGATGTGTCAGTGCTCAGTAAATGATTAGAGATCTTTTCTAGACTAAATGATCCTATGATTCTATGATTCTGTTCTATCATGCTTAAATATCTAAAGCTGGACAATCAAGTCTATCAGATGCAATGTGACAAGAGGCACTGGATGAATTTGTTTATAATACTGAAACAAGTGATGGAAAAAGAAGACTGACACCAAAAATAGTCATAACATGCACTTCNTATACTTTAGGTATTATTGCATTTCATAGTATAAAGTCATATTCAAGTAGAGATTATTTATCTAATCTTTCAAACAATTCTTCCCTCTTCCTTTTTAAAAGGTGACCATAGGGAAAAGCAAATTTTCTTAAGTTACATGTCTCAGGATTTGGATATTTGGCTGGTCATTCAACCAGAGAAAATGATATGTTCTTAGAGATGACCATGTCTTTTATTTTTGTTTTTTAAAGTATGTTTGCATGCACTGTAGGCAGGGTTCAACAGACCAAATGTAGGTTTTTCTATTTATTCTCCTAAAGTAGCTATCTATAATAAATACTGGAGAATCAGCCATGATCATCTGTCCAAAGTTAAGTCTGAACTGTGAAGCATTGGATAATATTAATAATTATCTGCATAGATGCCATAGGTATACTTCCATCATTTTGATTTAAAGCAGTTACAAAGATTTCAGGCACTTTCAATGAGGAGTGGAGCTCCTCAGTGGCCAGTGTTGGGACTGGCACATTTCTACATTTTTGTTGGTGTTATAGACAGTGGGATTGACAATGTGAAGCTGCATGGTGCTAATGACAGCCTGGAGGTAGGGGAGGCCATCCAAACAGACCTTGACAGGCTTGAGAGGTGGAGCCCATGGGAACCTCACAAAGTTCAACAAGGCCAAGTGCAAGGTCCTGCACCTGACTTGGCACAAGTACAGGCTTGGCACAGAGTACATTGAGACTATCCCTGGGGAGAAGGACTTGTAGGTGCTCATGGAAGAAAAGCACAACATAACTCATCAATGTGCTGTGAAAGCCCAGAAAGGCAACTGCATCCAGGGCTGCACCAAAAGCAGCAGGTCAGGGAAAATGATCCTTCTCCCTCTGCTCTGCTCTGCTCTTGTGTGACTGCTCCCGGAGTACTGCATCCAGCTCAGGGGCCCATGACACCAGAAAGACATGGACCACTTGGATTGAGTGCAGAGGAGGGTCACTAAGCTGACCACAGGGCTGGACACCTCTCCTGCAGGGGAAAGGCTCAGAGTGCTGGAGCTGTTTTCATCCTGGAGTAGAGAAGGGTTTGTGGGCACCTTAGAGCAGCCTTCCAGAACTTAAAGATTTAAAAGAAGGCTGGAGAGGGACTTTTCACAAGGGCATATAGTGACAGGACAAGGGGGAATGGCTTCAAACTGAAAGACGGTGTGCTTAGATTAGATATTAGGAAGAAATTATTTGCTATGAGGGCAGTGAGGCACCAAAACAGGTTTCCCAGAGAAGCAGTGGAGGCTCCAACCCTGGAACTGTTCAAGACTAGGTTGGATGGAGCTCTAAGCAACCTGGTTGAGTGGAAGGTTCCCTGCCTGTGGCAAGGAGGTTGGAACCAGATGATCTTTAAGGTCCCTTCCAATTCAAACCACTTATGATCCTTTAATTTTGGAAAATAAATTTTATTTCCTTCAATTACTCTCAATGGCTAAATAAAATATGATTTCAGTCAAAAAATCCACAAGTAATACCAATTCAAAACTACAGATTATAAGCAGTATTATGACACTTGATTGACAGATTTGTTCTTAAACATATAATTATAATAGAATCTCTCAAACAACAAGTTTTTGGAACAAGCTGTTGAGCACTTGTCGAAGCATCATAGACCCTACATAGAGTATTGTCTTTAAAGAATGTAAGTGTTGCTCTTCAGAAGGAAATAAAGATCTCTCTCCCAATACTGGCAAAGTTAGCAGTTATGTCATACAAGATGGATTGTGGCATTCTTCCTTTCTCTGTCAGCATTTATGGATCTCTTCTTTCTTCTTTTGCCTCTGTTACAGTTAAAATTCTCAAGATCTATAACCAGTTCCTGAGAGGAACATTTTCCTTTCTTTTGATATATGCTGCATAGTTAGGTATGTAGGTCAACTAGAACATGATGCACAGTGATCTCACATACAGAAACAAAAAGTAATCTTAAAAATTTCCATAAAAATTATAACAAGTCTAGTATAGCTGTCAAACATAAAATCCCTTTCCTTTTGCTGTCTCATTCTTCATTTCGTTATCATTAAGAAAAATTTATTCAAAGAAAGGCTTGTTAGACATTGAAACAGGACACCTGGGGAAATGGATGACACACTGTCCCCCTAGGATTTTTTTTAAAGCGTAGCTGCGACACTTCGAGACATGATTTAGTGGTGGATGTGTCAGTGCTCAGTAAATGATTAGAGATCTTTTCTAGACTAAATGATCCTATGATTCTATGATTCTGTTCTATCATGCTTAAATATCTAAAGCTGGACAATCAAGTCTATCAGATGCAATGTGACAAGAGGCACTGGATGAATTTGTTTATAATACTGAAACAAGTGATGGAAAAAGAAGACTGACACCAAAAATAGTCATAACATGCACTTCTTGCACCATATGCCAAAACTATGTTTCTAAAACCTTTTTTTAATGCCTTTACTTCTCACATCATCTCCAAATCTCACTAAGCAAATGGTTAGATTAGAAAGTTTTCTAGACAGTGGGATTCTGCTTTTGCACTTGCATTAAATTATTCTAGTGTGAGCATCTAGATCCTTTCAAAAAGCTAAAGCTGGAAGCTTCACAGAAGGGCAGCAAAATACTTAGAGATTTCAAGCCCATGGAAATATTCAAGGGAAACACACCACAAGGCTGGTAACACCTATGCCAAACAGTAATAGTAATGTTTTTCGTTAAAATACTTCTCAAAAACAAAGAGCAAAAATAAATGCACAATTTTAAAATAATTTATTCCTTTTTAATAAACAAGTTTATTTCAATAAATAAATATTATTAATATTATTAATATTATTTCAATAAATTCTCATTAATTTTCATCAAAATCTTTCCATCAAGATTTTGAAGCCTCGATGAAGCTAAATACTATTGTCTCATCTATTGCAGTATTCAACCCTTTAATGAATACTATTAAAAAATCAAACCTCAGACCAAGGGCTAACTCTAGGACAACAGATACTTATGCTCTCATTTTGCTAAAAATTACCATTGAGCCTTATTTTTCTTTCCTGTCTGCCAAAAAATCAGTATAATTTCTCCTTTTATCTCATGTCATCAAACACAATGAATGTCTACATGTCTTCAGTTCTATTTTCTCTTTTCTCTCCAATTTGTAATTTAACCTGAATAATTTAATTTACCATACTCACTCATTTTCTTTGTATCATTTGCTACTGATTTCTATATTTCCTCCTCTTTACATTTTGAAAGCACCAAAGTCTCTGTATCAGATTAGCAGCAACAGACTACATAGTTCACACGTAGATAACATAATATGATGCCCTAACTACATCCAAAAGTGAAAATTCATCTCTTCTGTATCAAATATATTCAATTCTGTTCATCTTTTGTGATGCATTATGTAAAGACAAATATGACCCATGGATTATCAGGAAATTATCTGATGCTAGACTTTCTTTTGCCACATTAATATTCCAACTTTAAATAACAGGATCTGCTACATATGTCAATATGTAGACATATTAATTTATATATGTTATGTGAAGTAAAAGCCTCACTATGCTGTATTTCTCTCTTTTGAAAGACAGAATTAATACAATTACCTTATATAAAGTCTTAAATAGAAGTTAACAAATTTCAGAGATCTCAGAGGTAGTCTTGGAAACAGTTTCATTGCTTTTGCTCTTTAGAATTTTTTTCTTCCTTTATCTGTCTGTTCATAATTTACATCCAGTGAAATGCAGATCCAGAAAATATATACATGTGCAATCTGTATTTTTCTCCTTTACTTCATCATCACTGACCTATTATATAGATCCTTGCTTTTTCTTCCAGTCCAGTGCCTTCTTTTCCTTTGTTTCTGGCTTTGGATCTTGTGAATGGCTATGCAATTTCCTTTGCTATATTAAAACTCGACTCTTTTTTTCCCCCTAGTGCAGCACAACCAAACAAAGGACAGTACAAGGACATAGAAACCATCATGAAATGCCTTTTATTTCACAGCTCTTTTCATCTGCTTAACAAATAACAGAAACCATGGTTAATCATTGCATACTTCTGGTTCCCTGGGCACTCATGGAGCTCTCCATATGGTCTGTTCAAAATGGAGGTACTTGCATATATCAGATCTAAATTATGCAAAAATGTGATCATATAGTGGAACAGAGACACCTACTCAAGAAAAACAGAAACCTAGTTAATAATCACTCTACATTTCCAACTCCCAGGGTAGGAGAACATTGTACAAAATACATAAATCTATACTCTGACATTAATTTCATAATATTTAAAACATATTCATTCTTGAGCTTTTATATTGTTCCTTCATGCAAGAAACCCAATAGCACAATGAAATGTTTTGTTTTTTCATTCGTCTCTTTGTTCTGCCTTCTTTTTTCACCTTGCTCTTGATATGACCAAGCTCTTCTAAGTCCTTTTCTTTTTATTTGCCTTTACTTTTGCTTTCCATTCTTATCATTCTCCTCATCCTTTACTATTGTACCACTTTTTTTAATGAACATGGCCTAAGATAAGCAAGGAGTCTAAGCAAAGAGAATATGTGATTATTGTCTACAGTGAAAAGCTGAAAAGAACTTTTACCCAGGTGCTCTAGGCCTTGCATTGAGCAATCTGTGGAGAAGCTTACAGGTGCAGATTTCTGGTGAGCTAAAGTGGTTATGATGGAACTTCTGTGCTTCAGCTTCACTTTGCTTCAGGTTTTGATATGGAGCATTGGTATTTTGAACCAAGGACACTATTAAGCAGAGGGGGCAGGCAGGGACAAATACGTTGAGTCCATTCCTAGCTGGCAGAAGGAGACCAGACTCAGCTGGTGTGAAGAAGCACCCAGTCATTCTCAATGCAACTGCACAGCTGGATTCCAGGCATTGTTATCAAGGGCAACTGACAGATGCAATCACTGTTATAAACTACAAGGAAGTTACTCTGAAAAAAAGAAACATGGATGAATATTCTGACTGCAAATTCAGAAATCAAGAAATGGCGAAACTAAGTTTTCCTTAGTTTTGTTAATTAAGCCTGCATGTGCTATAGACTTAAGGCTTAGCCTGGTTAGTGTCAGTGCCTACCTCAGCAGGAGGACACTTTATAGGCTGAAAAGGTGTGTAGAAATATTATATATGACTTAATTTGGAAAGTAGCTTAGACTGTATTTTCCTATAGAGATATCAAAGAACATATCTTATTACCCAGTCTTAAACTGGGTGACCACATACTGTTTTCCCACAGGACCTAAGCCTTATTCAAAATGTGAGATGGACAGTTGCCTATACATGAATCAGGGCTGTGCAGTGGTAAGAAGAAAAAATAAGTGAATACAGCTAAACCTTGTGCCAAATCCAGCAGATGAGCAGGATTTAAAGATCTGGAAAAAGCAAGGCTAAAAGCAGCAATTCTTCAACTACAAACTTACCATTGAATACCTACTCTACATTGTCAAAGTGAATGCCAGAGCTGGCTGTTGACAGGATTCATTCTAATACATTTTGAAAATTTTACATATGTGTTTTAGCAGGGTAGAATTTCCTACTGTGTTAGAACCATGACAGTCAGCTTGTCACTTTTGTCAGTGGGTTAGACCAACATTACTAAATGAGACAAGGCAAATTCCCTGGTTTTCATTCTTGTGGCCTTGTAAGGAGGTGCCAATCACCTGATGAGTGATATTTATAATTTATGCTGCTCTACCCACTTCAAGAACTGGGAAGGAAGTTTCTGAAACATCTCTCAAATTGGCTTTAATGTTGCTTTAATAGAAAAGACATATTAAATTTTGTACTCTTGTTTTGCAATATTCATATAGTTCCTTTTGTTTTCAAACTCCATGTTAGAAAGGTAGACTTTAGTTTAAATAAGTTGATCTTGAACTTGAAGCTCTAAATCATAGCATAATTTTTTTTCATAACCCAAGTTTCTTGATAATGGAAAACATGAACTAAGAGTTATGTACTATTAAATAGCAGATTTATTAAGCAAACTTATTTAGTAGATCTGAGCCCTTATAAAGGTTAATACTTATATTCAGGAAATACTCATGTAATTTTCTTTCCCTTAGACAGCTTTTAATGTGAAACTTTTCTTAGTACTACCTGATAAAAATTTACCTAATTGTATGGTCTGTATTTTGATGGGAACTTATGATTTCAGGAAGCTAGAATCAGTTTTGAATCTCATCTCTCACAGTATCCCCTCATAGAAAATGGAAGAAAGACCTGTCCTCCTTTTTACACTGGATGCATCCTGCTGTTCAGCCACTGGACAACTCTATAGCCTTGAAATGCAGATTCACTGCACTGGAATATACTTTCACCAGCTGCATCTGAGTAGTGTGTTAGCTGTTTAACATGTCCAAATAAGTTTGTACATGTTTAAGTATAAGCTTAACTATCATTGGCACTAAACACAGATAAGACAATTCAGTTAAGACTTTAACAAAATCGGTCTAAACATGTAGGGGATTTAAATTGGAAGTTTTTTATTTGGATTTGGTTCTTCAGCATTTAAATAAAGGTTTGAATTTTGTATCCTCTGCTTGGTAAAATGCATCTTTCTGTCTCAGGGAAGTTTGGATTAACTTAATTAGAAAAAAACCTGTGTTCTTATGAACATCAAGGTAATGTCACATTTTTCCAGTCCAAGAGTAATATATAAGGAAAAAGTCTGCCTACTAGTATTGCAGGTTCTACCAGGTGTGCTATTAGTACTGTCTGCTAAATGCAGTTATGTCTCCAGGACAATAGATTATTGTATAACTTAACCAGCCCTTTTGATTTAAAAATGACTAAAAGAACTATATCCAGTCCTCTATGAGTTGTTTTCACTTCCATTTTCCTATGTACAATTATCACCCTTTGTGTGTGAGCAGAGGAACCGTGTTCCATGGGTGCCCCATGCACACACAAACACACAGACAGGCACAAGGACACACAGACACACAGACAGGCACAAGGACACACATGCACACACAGATACATAGACAAGCACACACAAGGACACGCCCTCATACCAATAACAAGAATGTGGAAACAGAGAGACCACAGGACTCCACAGTCATGTCCCAGCTCCTCTCACTGGCTGGAGCTAAAGCCTTCTTACAGCACTATCTGTCCTCTCATCTTCCTTCTTTCTCACTTACAAATCTCTGTCTGCTTATCTATTTGAGGTTGATTGTTTCTAAGTCATTTTAGGAAATCACTTTTTTTCTTTTTCAAAAATTTCCTATGGGGGTGTTCTGCTCCAACATGGTAAAAAAGTGGATTTTGTTTCCCACCTGTTTTTAACTCTGTGACTCTCTTTCAGGGGTCCAGATGTTTCTCTGCATGAAAATAGTCTCAGAAAGACATTGATTTCCTAATTACTCTGTGCATTTTGTTTCAAACTTCTGAACTGGACATGGCAATACTAAGGAATCAGCATGGAGCTGAATTCATTAGAGATATGTTGATATATACTGAGTAGGACTGCAAATTGCAACATTAGAACTGAGCAGGCATTTTAGCCAAAAATTTACATAGAAGGTTTTTAAAAGTCCTTTTTATTCAATATTTTCTTTATTAACAGAAGGAAGTGTGCTTTATTAGCAAATGGAAGATAAGTCTAAGGTTCTCAGATATGACTTTTAAGAAAGGTTATGGTTAGGAGGGGAGAAAACACAGAGAACTAATTCAAGGTGAAAAAACCCAGGCATATGGAGCCATATGGAGGATGGCCTAGATAAGAACAAGAGAAAAATTCAAAGCAATTAGTTGTGAAGCTCTGGGAGAACAGCATGGATATGAATTTATGAATGTTGCTTGTCTCAATCTCAATTTGAATTCAATTTATCCTTTATCCCCTTCTCTTCCTACTTGCTTCAGTAGTGCAGAATAATAAAAAGAAATAAATCTTCCTACTCTTTTTCTATTTTGGATAAGAATTAATCAAATCTACTAGTTGTTCTGCATAATACATTTTGTTGTGACTGTTTTTGCCAACACATGCAGATTTGATGCATTGTGTGATTACTGTTTCTGCAAATCTCAGACACCTAATCATCTCTTTCCTTACATATAGTGAGAGGAGATAAGATTCAGCTAGAGTCCTAAGGATGTGAACTTGAGCTTATTTGGTGCAATGCTTCAATATTATACACACACATCCTATACATATGTGAGATGCTTCGCTGGAAAAGGGGCCTGAATCTTCTTGTACTGTTAAATTGATATCAGGGAAAGCTTTTGTTGAGCTGAATTTGAAAGAAGTTCCAAAACTTGTCTATAGGTTATCAAAATATTGCAGTGAAATTACGCTTATCCTAAGATTAAAATTTTTCATATTGGCTAAAAAAACTCAATTTTAATTGAAAAAACACAGATTTGCATTAAAACAAATAAATCAGTTTAAGTTAATGATCTTTGCAATTTCCATCATGAGTTTCACAAGCTCTAAATCTAAACAGAACAAAAGCCAGGATAAAGAAAGTATAACACTGCTACAAAGGCTACAAGTTCAATTTGCAGTTATTTTAAAAACAAACTGTGTGGTCTCAAAAATATGCATAACTATATGGTACTTTCTCAGTCAGGCCCTTGTTACCCCAGGTGATTGTGTCATTTTGTGCCTATTGCAGACTAGGTGATCAATTTTCCTCTAATTTTATCTACACATAAACCAAAATAACTCTGTCTAAAAAAATGTCAAAAGGTTTAAATAATATTTGAAAAGGTTTACACTGAGTCCAAGATTACTGGTACTAAGGAACTCCAGAACATTTACGAGTTGTAACAGTGTTGTATTTATCAGTGTTTTTCTCTTGTACTTTGATCTTCACAGTCACTTTCCATTTCAAAGCAATAAAATATTGAACAATTCCCTCAGATGGTGGTTTCTGCATAAGAATTCTCAGTTCTTTCTGAGACACCCTGCATGACAGCCGGCACTGGGCTAAAAAATGGCAGATGGCTGAATTGTGAACAATCAGAATTGTATAAATGAAATTAAAAATATTACTACTGATTGCCATATGTGCTATGTATAAAGTCACAGTTAAGAAAATAGCTTGCATTTCTCCTTACTCAAAATTGAATTTGACCAGGGGTATAAAGCTAAAGAGCTGCTTAATTGCTTGGCTAAGCAAGACATTAGGAATATAGCACAATAAAAGGCAATAAAGCTGTAAAGCAACATGCCTACATTTTCCTTTGTATTTATCAGCCTCCATATAAACTTACAGTTTACCAGAGACCTTTTGTTTTTTGATTTCCAGTCAATGGTTTTGAGGAATTCACTAAAAGACCAAATGTCACTCTTTGTTATTACCTGTGTGGCTCCATTAATTTAAATGGACACACTTACATATGTAAGGTAAGAAGCATTTGGCCCATAAACTGCTTACATTCTTTACTATAAATCTTTAATTTTCCAAGAATGAGTCTACTAACACACAGAAAAAAAGAGATTTGTATTCAGATCTAATATTTGCATACTATGTAATATATTTTGATATGTTCATTTTTAGCTGCATAGATGGCAAAAATGAAGATGCATGTTGCCATAACAGGGCCAGTATTGGAACCTTTCTCCAACTTGTTCCAATATCTATATTAAAATGCAGAGGAGAAATGTCATAAATACACTCCTTGAAATAGAATAGCACATCAGTAACAGTGTTTAAAGAGCCTCTGTTCCAAAAATGAAATGTTCATTTCGTTTACACTAAACCTGAGGTGTTTTTCTGGGTTTTTTTTGTTAGTAGGGAGGGGGAGAGAAGAGGGAATATTGCCAAGTGAGGGAAGATGGGGATGGCTGCAAAGAAACATTTAGTCAGTAAAACACCATGCTTTCTCATAATGTCATGCATCTCACTCACAATAATTCTTTCTTATTAACTGCTTGGGAACAATTTATTTTCCTCTCAGGCTATGAAGGCAAGTGCAAGTGTAGCAGACTCTGGTTGGAGCTGATAAGCCATCCCATAGAAGCAACACTGCTGGCATGATGAGATTTGTTAAGAGGACAATATCCCATTGGCTCAGACAAACCATGCTGTATATCAAACCTATCAACAATAATATCTGCAAAATAATGCCTTTATGTATCTGCCAACTGCCACAGAAAGCTCTCTGGAATTCCTTTGGAAATATGGTCTGATTTTTTAATTTTTGTTTTGTTTGTGCCACTGACGTGTACAACAGCTGAAGTCTCACCTAGTCTCACTTAAATTTTACAGTATTTAAAAATCCATCTTCTAAAGACACTAAGCAGAAAACTGCACTAAATAAACCAGAAAATGATCAGTCACTGATGTAAAAAAAATCAGTCTTTATAATAAAACCATAAACAAAAACCCCCAACATATTTATATTGTTAAATTATTGCTATATCACTGTTTAGAGTGTCTTAACTGAACTGCATGACCTTAAAAGAGCATAAATAAAACAACTTTAACCTCATGATTAAAACTCTATCTCCTTTATCATCATTATCAGTTTTTAAATATTATGTTTTTCTTTTCAAGTGATTCTGTTTGCTATTCATAAAACTATTTCAGATGTAATACATTCAAACACTGTCCTTCTTAGATGTTTTTTTTTATATTAAAAGAACATCCTCAACTGTTTCTAATGAAAATTTGTGTTTGTCAAGGTCAGTGGGGGAATACAGTTTTATTTTGGGAAAACTACTGTCAGACAGACAGTAGAAGACAGTAGAAAGACACAGTTTAAGTAAATTTGCATCTCAAAGAGTTATAAAAGACAAAAAAATAAAACTTAAAGTTATCTAAAACTACAGGCGGAAGATTATTTTTATGTACTCAATATTCACATTCTGGCAGGAAGAATAAAGATCTCATAAAATTTCTGGGAGATTTCTGCCCATTAAATCTGTTGGTAGGTCTCAAGTTGAACAGTTCAATAATTGTTTGAGTGGCAATGTCATGAACAATGCAGACAGAAATTCTATTTCTCTCTCCATTCATTTCATTACAAATATTTCTAGGAGATCAGTACTTATCTGAGTGGACTGCTCAGCTTAGATCATAAGTACTGGACTCCCTGAAGAGATTAAGTTGTACAAAAATAAAATCCTTACTGCAAATTTTGCTTTCCAGTGTGAAGGGCAGCTTTCATATCTATAAAAGTGGAATATGAGTATTTTTGCACTGGAGGATAGAGAGGGTGGATGTGAGAACTCAAGTATTGGATATACGAAGAACTTGTCTCACTATTCAGCAGGATACTGTAAGAGCAACTTGCAGGTAGATGGACAAGCAGATAGATGCCTCCTTTTTCAATGAAAATGAAATAATTCATTCTTCAGACACAGTTTTCCTGGGGTGGGCTGAAGGTGTCTCTCATGACAATACCTGAACCCTTATTACAGTGTTGCAGCCTCTCTCCAATTCCCAGTTGTCCCCTGACAAAACTCATCAATTGGAGTGAAGCTGCAACAACTTGGATCTGTGCAAACAGGGGATGAGGAGGCTGGGATTACTGAAGAAGTAGGACTAAACCCACTCCTCAGCTGAAATCCCGTGTTGCTGGCACAACTATATAATCATGTCATCATTCACATATGGAACTACCTGTGCTCCTGTTCTTCAACAGTGATTGTTGAGTTTTTTATGGGTCTGGGTTTTCAAAGAAATGAGAGCAGTTGTTGGTTGCTGTGAAGTTGTTTATTGCATGAATACATCAGTTCTCAAGGCAAGAGTTCAGAGTGCTAAAAGTCTGCACTAAAGTTTTTGTCTATGCCCTGAGCAGGAGCTGCAGCTCCTTGGCATATTTCTTCTTCTCTTCTTCTTTATTTCTTACTCTTCTGTATGTGTGTGTGTGTGTGTGAGAGAGTGAGCACTTCATTACAGGGGGATATATATAAATCATCCAATCAGCTAAAAATATGATTCTAAAATATTCTTCCTACACCTATCAGAGTTCAATTCTGAAATACAAAAACAGTGTCAGTTCTTACACATAATTTATCCATATAGTTCTATCAATTCACATAAATGGTTCTATCTGTTTTATCTAGGAATGCAAGCAATGTTCTACTGTGTTTTCGTTATGTCTAGAGCTAAATTCCGAACTTTAAACTAGACTTTAGGGATTTTTACTTTCTTAAAGCACTTAAAATGTATTCCTACTTACTTAAACTTAGCTTTAACTTGCTTAAAACTAAAATTTCTACCTCTTGTCTGCGTGGCTTAATATATTTTAATTATTCTAAAGGCTTTAATTCAATCTCTACATTCTCTTCTCTCTCTGAGGGTCTCACTGAGGCTTTTATTTCTTGCACTCCAACAAGTTATCACTGTGGAAGTCAGCCACACTGACAAGAGCTCAACTAAACAAGGGCTCAGAGACTGTGTTTGCCAGCTGCTCTTGCACCATGTATGGAGAATACACAAATACACACATGCACAGGAGAGGAAGATGGATTAGTTCTATTAGAAAGTCACTGCAGCAATTTTCTTAAAAGAGAAATATTTTTTATTTCTTTTATTCTTTTTTTTTTTTTAATTTAAAAACTGGTAGGCATCTCCATGGTTACAGTTTACTGTCAGTCATCTGCCTTTAGCCTTTTGATGCAAATCCATTCAAACACTGGAAGCACCTTGAACATTTCCTTATTTTTCCTCCAGCTCCATGCAGGGCTGTTTTGTGCATGGAAGAGCAGTAGACATGTATATCATTGTCTCAGCCTTGCAGAACAGGATGATAGCTGCTTCCATGAAGCTTGCATGCCCAAGCAAAATAGTCTGTTCTTTCCAGTAGTCGCAGACAACTGATTTTGACCATCAGCTGTAATGGATATGATCCATTTAATTGTGATGCACAAGGACTGAGGCACTTAGCTACAGATCCATAGGGTGAAAAAGAAAAAAAAAAAAGAAAAAAAAAAAAAAAAAAAAAAAAAAATGCTCCATGAAGTTCAGCATTTATGCTGCTGGTTCAAAAGCTCTTTTGTCCTGCTTGTCCGTAGATATCCAACACTCAAAACATAATGGAGCAATAGGCAGCTCCACCTCCTCCTAGTGAGATCAACTTGTTGGAAATGGTCATTAAGAAGCTTTCAGCTCCCCTCAGTATTTGTGCTGTGATCTGCCATCCTCTTTACATGGACCACTCAGAGGGAAGAGAGTTTTTTATTTAACTTAATAAATAAATGCAGTCTTTTCCAAAAATGAAGCTTAGCTACTAATTAGCACTTTTTGATTAATGCAAGCAATTTATGAAGATTATACTCACAGTGTTCAGTTCAACAGAACACTTAAACTCATGCCAAACTTCAAATTCATCTCTAGTAAAACATCTTAGAAACATAATTTTCTTCCTGTAGCAGAGCTGATACCAAGAAGCAAAAGCAAAACTCCCTCTCTTACAGGAACACTATTGATAGCAAGCTGTTTATGAGCAGATTGAAATTTATCTGTATAAAGAGATAACAAAAAAGTTATCCAGCAAAATATTTTTTTAACAATCACAGCTTGATATCACTCATTGCACTGCAGCTTAAGTTCTCAGCTGCACAAAATGGCATTGGGAGATGGTGTGGAATACATGCAGCTGAAATCATGTATTGAATTCCTTTCATAAAATTATAGCCCAAGCATTTAGCTTCTGAAGAAAATATTATTAATATTCCTGGACCCCAAAGCTTGTGTTTTGCATTTCTTGTGCTCTTGTAGAATGTTTCACGCTGTCCGCAAAAATGCAAACTGTCCTTCCTACTGCTCCTAAAATCTTTCTTAGTTTTGACTACTTGTCTAAAACAACTTTGACATTTATGTCAGTAAGTAAAAATACCAAGAAGCAGGCATTGACATCTTCATAACATCATCCAAACAATGACCCCTGCAGAAGAGACTATATTTTGGGGTCATGCTCAAGCTGCCCACCTAAACATACCCCCAGTTTATCCCAAGACCCAAAAAATTGGCACACAGCACTGCTAACAGGCATACTGCCATACTGACAGATGTGTATGAGATTAAGCAGCCAAAAGATACGATGTGATCTCTAATGTTCATTTCAATTGTTGCTTTCCCAGCCAGGAATATCATATCTGCAGCTCGTTCACAGTGTTTGTGCCTATGGCTAAGGGCATAAACCAGCACTAACTCAGCTCAGAGGTATATTAATTCAGAAAACCAATGTCTGTTGTCCCTGGCATGACACACGGTTTCAGAGATCTAATGTTGGCTTTGTCTTTGAGTATCTATCAATGAATTCCATTGAATTGTCTGGTAAAAGGAAAAAAGGTGTCCAGAAATATTAACAAAAATTGACTTTTGAAGCACATGTTATTGATCCAAAGCTCTGAATAAATGGTGTAATGAAAAATCCTTATTATGCCGTCAAATCACAAGGAGTCACAGAGAACCTTTTAGGATTGGATGGACCTCTTGAGATCATTCAGTTCAACCCCCCAGCTTAAGCAGAGTTAAGCAGAGAAGGCAGCCCAGAACCATGTCTAAACAGCCTCTGACTCTCTCCACATTGTGTCTGGGCAAACTGCTCCAGTGTTTGACTAGACCCACTCATTTCTTGCATTCAGATGGAATTTCATGTTTCTTAATTTTGTCCATTGTTTCTTGTCCTGCTACTGAGAAGAGCCTGGCTTTCTCTTCTGCATTGTCTTATATCAGTTATTTTGCACATTGATAACATCCTTGAGCCTTCCCTTCTCTAGGCTACCAGTTCCAGCTTCCTCAGCTTTTCCTCACAGTAGACATGCTCCAGTCCTGTCATCAACTTTGCTGCTCATCACTGGATTCTCTCCAGCATATCCATGTCTCTCTTGTACCAAGGAACCAGCACAGGAAACAGAGCTTGGCATGTTTCCTCACCAGTACTGAGTAGAAAGGAAGGATTGGCTCCATTGGCCAGCTGGCAACACTCCTACTAATGCAGCCCAGGATGCTGCAGGTTTTCTTTGCCATGACTACACATTGCTGGCTCACAGACAGCTTGTCGTCCACCTTAATCCCAAATTCCTTCTCTGCAGAACTGTTTCTGGGCTGGTGGCCCCAACACACAATTGAACACATTCTTCCACGGATGCAGAAATTTGCATTTCTCTCTTGGTTCCTGTCAGCCCAGTTCTCCAGCCTATTGAGGTCCCTCCAGATCACACCTCTGCTGTATCATCCACACATCCCAGATTTAATGTACTAACTTGCTAAGGGTTCACGCTGTCCCATCCTCCACCTCACTGATGAAGATGTCACACAGCACTGGTCCCAGTACCAATCCCTGTGGTACACCACTAGTGCTTGGCCTGCCCTAGCCTGACCCCCTTCAGCCAGGTTTCATATCTAACATCTGCATGTTTCCATTGCAGGTTTTCAGAAGCATGTTCCTACACTCTACGTAGAAATTTGTGTAGTGGTGGGTTTTTCTGGCTGCAGTATATGCATCTAAGCCTTACTACTGAGTCCAAGCAATGCATAACAACATGATTGTGCCAAGATGTATCTTTATAGAAATAATTCATTTAATTCCTAGTTTGTAGTTATGTTAATTCTGTTTTTTTATTTGTATACAATTATGCCAAAGTAGGTGGTGACTGGGTGTGACTTAACTTTTCATCTGCACATGAGAGTAAACTAGAGCAACCAGTTTCATCCCAGACAATTTGCATTCAGCTGCCAAACACAAGCAGAAAATTGTGAAATGTGATTTGCTAAAACAATTTCAGTAGAAAGAGATTAATTACATGCAAAATGAAATGTCTGATGGCTCCCACTAATTAAGTCTCAACCAAAGTGTTGTTGTAGCTCCAATGAACCTATCTTTCTCTTTCAAATTTAAACTGAGGTAGATAATTTAAGAAAATAAGATTTTTCTTTCACCAGGTGAATCGTGGTTTAATTATAAGGATAATATGTACTCAGTAATGCTGCCATATAGGTCACTAATTTTTAAGCTACCCATCAAAATGTAAAATTTAATACTGCTATTCTATGCTTTGGCTATGGGTTGGTTTTTGGGGTATTTTTTTCCTGAAGCTGAATTCATGAATGCTCTCTGAAACAGTACTGTTTGTTTTCAACTCTCTGCAGCTCTGGATCACTAGTTTAATACTCTACACTGCTTTAATAGGAATCCACATCAAAGTGGTAAGCTTCCCTCTGCTGCACCAGACAATAGAGTTGCTAAACGTTAACAATGCCCCCTGGGAAGGAAGGGAAAACACATTCCTAAACTCTTGTAAGTCAGACCAAGATTGCAACATTCTCTGTATTTGAAAGCAGAACAACATCAAGAAAAACTGTTGGAAAGGGACTTGTCAGATATCAAACACAAAATTCGAGTTATCAGGATAAGAAAAAGTTTCATTTCTATTTGTTATGATTTCAAAGTAAAGAGCTCCACAGGATTAAGAAAAGCAGCAACTTTTAAATGGGAGAAGACCTCATATCTGGCAAGTGAGTGTTTTTCCTTTTTTACATTGTAATTTGTAACCCATTTGTATCCACAGTGTTATAAACACATTGATTGGTCAAATTGTACATATCAAAGCAGTCAAAATAGTCCTCCATATAGGTTTATAAAATGATAGCACATTGTAGAGTTATAGTATTTCCTAAATGTAGCAAAAGAGGGTTTCCATTACTTTTTTCTGCGACACATTTTACTGAATGAACAGCTCTTAATTTTGGAGGAAAACCTTACAGAAGACAAAGCTGCAAGAGAAGCCATAGATTCCCATAACCCTTTGTCCATCTTTAAGCTTTCAACCTTCTATTCCTTTCTTTTTTTTCTTAGATGAGTGAAATGTATCAAACCCAGTTCGGTTTCTGCCTTTTAAAATAGCAAAGGTGAAAAACAGGGAAGCTGTGGATAATGTGGTAAGCAAAAAAAAAGCTCTGTGAGAAAGGAATCTTTGTTCTGTATCAGCCACTGCCAGAATAGAGAAGAAGCTGTTCAAAAAGAGAAATGAGAGACTACATTTTCCTTTCAAATATAAGGGACAATAAGGTCTACAGAGCCATACATGTGATATGTACATCTGCAGTGAAAGAGGTTTGTAACAGAGGCAGGGAATAGGGAGGATGATGGTTATGGTGAAAGAACAAAGGCAGAATATTGCTCAAGGATAGACACATCAGTGTCCATTAATTAGACAGTACTAAAAAATACTTAGAAATTACATCTGAGGATAAAACCTCATGGATATTTTGCTAACCAGTTAGCGATAATTAAGGCACTGGCTAGATTTTTGCTAAGATTAACTCTACTGTGTCTGGCTGCTACACTCACATTCATTTCCTATCTGAAGGAAGGTCCCTTACTAGAGAAGACTCCCCATATGAATCAGGGCACTTGCTGCAGCCCCCTCCCTCATCAGCCTGACCTTTCTTTATTGTTGGTCATTCACATTCACTGGATTTAGATATTGTCCTGTTCTCCATCCTACCCTTCAATGAACAGTGGGTTCAATTACCATCAGAAGACCCTATCTAAAGGCACTTATCTAAACTCTCTCTAATATTCCAGCTAAGCTGGGTTCTATTTTTTTTGGCTATGTGTGGATTTGCATAGATTTCCTATCACTTCTTATAAGAACTTTGTCTTCCCATATTGACTAAGCAGACAAAAAAATCATCCCTCTTTTTTTTTTTTTTTTTTCATGTACTTGCTTGTATTGCTTTTCCTTAGTAAAACAACCAAGTCCTGTTCATATGAAATACCTGGTCAGGCAAAATTGAAATAGTGTCTTTTTCAGTATTTAAATAGAGCTATAATTTTCCACTGGCAGAGAATGGGAAGAATTCTTGGTATTTATCCACGCTTAAACTTCCTTCCTCACAATTTTTTATAAGTAATTAATAATAAATAATAGCAAACTAGCTCAGTATTGAAAATGGGGGGCATGATCATATATTTAGGCTCATCCATAATTTGAAAACCAGCCATCAAACAAAAGAGAAATGCCTTTCCTTGCTTTTGCAGTCTTTTTTTTTGATCCAAAAATACACAACCCTGGCAATTTAAGAACTTTATTATATGCTTTTAAATTCTTTTTTTTTTGTTTGTTTTTGTATGCCACAAGTTGTTGCATGGAAACAAAACTACTACTACCTGTTTCTGAAAATTATACGTTCATATTCTGGTTATGCTTACTGTTCTCAAGTAGTTACTGAATTTAAACATCTTCTGCTGGAATTCGGACTAATTTCACAGTGATATGACATACTGGCTTTTTTGGAGGAACCATTCAGTGTAAAAGGACCTCAGAGAATGGCTGTTATTGAGCATAAACAGGAATGGAATATGTTCCCACTTCTTCCTTTTTATCTTCCCTTTTTCAAAACTGCGTATATAGCCACTTCTTTTTGAAAAATCCTCTGGTTTATTTTCAAACCTCCAAAAGGCATAAAATCAATGTGTAGAGAGTTTGTTTGAGTTCTTCCTTTGTGTGTTTAATACTTCAGTGGGATTCAGTGGATTGATACGAGAATTTTTTTACTTTGAGCATCCCTGATGCCTCTTGGAATTTGTCAAAATACCGCTCCTCATCACAGAGCTCAATTAATGGTTGTTCACCCTTTCTGAGCTCTTCATTACAGCACTTGTCAAAATACCCCACTACCTATCTATTACAGCATTCTGTGTAAATGTGTATTCAATTCATGTGATAATTATATTTTTGTCCTTTATCAAGCTTTTTTATTTTTGATAGTCTTGTCTCCATTCAGTGACATCCTCGTAGAATGACCTTACCTTATTAGGGTTTCTGCTCCATCTGCTTAACCAAGCTAGGCAAGTGTTGCTGTTTGCATTGTTCTATCAGTCTCTTGGCATTTGTTTTATCTTGATCATATTCCTCAGCAGGAATCTGACTCCCGTTCTGAACACATGCTGTTCTTACACTGTTGGCAGACAGTGTACATAATTAACCTTTTTGCCATTCAGTTTTGCCCATAAAAACGGCTTCCGAAAGCATTTACTCTGCTTCCTTTTACACTTGCCCAGAGCACAAAAATCACAGCCTGGATCTCTCTGTTGACCTTCTCACAGCGTGGTACCAGTCACACTGGAATAAACCAAAGATTCATACATCAGCCTGATCACAGAGCAAAGGTTACATGGGCTTCATGAGACACCCAGAATCTAGGCAATGCCTAGTGTGAGTTTTATCCCTCATCTATTTTTAAATTTTAAGCAGAGAAGCAGTTGAGTAATTTTTGGCCAACTGTACCTTCCACAGGTATCCTTTTGTTTAACTACAGTGCAGTTTAGAGCAGACAATAAACCTTTCATCTCCTCAGATACAGACCTATTAAGTAATATGTTTTTCTGCTCTTCTCCAATATTTCTACTTAACTAGATCCTGGAACTAAGGATGACACATGGCTTTCCCTAAATAGAGTGTGATCTTCACATGGGATATTAAAGCAACACAGTTCTGCTGACACCAGTTATGTCAGCTGAGAATCTGGCCTCTGATTCTTTATTGAGACATGAGTGTAATCAGTGCCATTAATATCTTGCCAGAAGGCATTAAACCTTCTTTTACAGTTTATTGTTTTTGTAATTTTTTTCGATTGTCTTTGCTGCTGATTGGAAGAGGATGTTTGCATTACTGATTTCAATAAGGCTTAAAGGAATAAGGATGCAACAAAACAGGCTCACATGTGGACATGCTTCTGAATTTTCAGTATATTTGTTGCTTCATCTCAACTACATTTGGGAGGGCAAATTGATCTGTAATTTGGGATAATTCTGTGATCCTTGTAGTGCCATGCATAATTTTACCATCAGAAATAATTGTTCTATATAAAGATAGAAAGTCTTACACCCTTCTCCACTCATTTAACAGGCAAAAATAAGAAAATGTGAGGAAAATCCAAGTGAACTAATTTTTTTAAACACGGGTTATTATTCAATAAAGAAGCTAACAGATGAATATTAACTAAGGACAAGTATTTTAGAGCAACAGAAAAATGCTGCTGAGTAAAGAATAGTTGGTTTATAGAGAGACTTGTATTCTGTGTTGTTCTGCAGCCCCCTGGCCTTATTTCTTCCCTTTTTCCTTCCTGCCTCTAATCTGACCTCTGTAAAGGATGGATAAGCCCCATGTTGCTTCTTTCGTTTTTTCTCTACTTTTTCCTTTTCTTCCATCAATATTGAGTATACAGCTCGATTTATCTTTATTACATGATCAATTTTCAAGCGTAATCACTTTTTAAATGCCTACTTTGTATCCGTAAAGTGGCATTTTCAGTCTCAAACAAACGAGGTTGCACTTGCACTACATGGCTATAGTGTGAGGTAGGAAACAAAAGATGTAAGCTCTTCCTAAGAGGAAGATAGGAAATCCTGCAGGCTTTCACAAGATCTGTTGCCCTCAGAAGAGGTGAAATAGCTGAATTTACTCAGTTGGTATGAAAACAAGGTCCTGAGCACTCATTTCCCTCCCCAAATCCCATGTTTAGAAAATGTGGGACACATTTGTAATGAAGAGATGCATAATGTTCTTACTAAAAAGGCCACCAGTTTCAAACAGTTTGAGCTCTGGATCTCCCAAATTTCATCCATGCCATGCATACTGCTAACCAGAATCAGGAAACATTTTTTTGTTACTGTGGACTACACCCAGAAATATCCAGCACAAACCACAGGGTCACTGGGTACCTTGTTAAAGTACTGGGGAAAGTAATGTGTTGCCTAGTCCACTCTCTTGAGGAATGCAGTGAATTCCTCTGGAAGCCAGTGAGGACTTTCACTGGTATTTAATTAATTTCTCGGTTTGGTGAATTGGGGCAGAATTTCAACAATTCAGCTGTTAATTCAACTGTTTACAATATAAAATTGTGGAGGATTTTCCTAAAAATCACATACACAAATATATACAATGAAATAAATGTCACCTGCCTAATTCATCTTCTGTGTTCTCTGCTAGGAACACTGTGCCTCTCCCCTTTAATTTAATGGAAATTAGTTTCAGTGACGTACAGTGAAGTGGAGACACCAGGTTCTTTCTTAAATTGAGGAAAATATGAGCCCCGTTACCTTTACATTTTATGAGCTGGTTGCTCTTTAGTGTTTGGCAAGACAAATAGAGTTACATACCATGAGTGACTCAGAACAGAACTTCACTATCAATCACCTGCCTGACTCTGCACAAATTCTGTAGGGCATTCAGGACATTTTGCTGCCTATGAATATTTCAGACAAGATGAATCCCTAACAGCTTCCTGATGGATTAATACTGGAAAGCAGGACTTTTTCTTGTTTTATAGCAGTTTGTCAAAATACTATAGCCACTAAAGCTCTGCAGCAGCATGTCTCTTTAAACAAAGAAAGTAACCCAGGGGAGTATCTGACTCCCTTAATCACAATTCATTTGAACAAATTATATTTAATATATTAATATTTTATGAACTGCAACAGCAGAAAATTGAGAGTTATGGAGTTTGTTTTAGCTTCTAAGTCTTTAATATGGCACTAATGAAAGTGAACTACAGTGGATGCTTCAATAAAGCCACCTCCTAGGCAGAGTCATTCAAAGATGCAGGCTATGGGCCTGGATCTGTTGTAAACCTCCAAAGGTTCCCTAGTGTTATGTTTTCTCTAATACAGAGAAAACTGTGGTTCTTGACTGTCTTTTCATAATGACAAGCCATCTTTCACTGACAGAAACTCTGGAAAGGGACTATTCTATATAGAGAGATGATTCTGTAAACTCCAACACACGTTCTCATCATTCCAAATTGCAAATTACAGAGAATTGCTCTGTGAACACATTTACCTGCCCAAAGACCTCCAGTCACTACTGCAAACAAGGTCTCCAAAATGTTTAAGATACTTCTATCAAGAATGCTTATGATAGGAAATTATCTTCATATTTTTTTATTGACATCTTATTATTTGAGCACTAAGATGACAGCTTTATTTTAAATACATATCGATTCTGCTCCGCCATGCATCCTAAAGAGACTTTTGCAAAACCAGTGGACTAGATTTATTCTGATTCATGATTCTTTTCTCACATTAGGGAAATCAGAAGTACCTATTAAATGCACAATTTTTCTAAAAATAAAATTGCATTTGTATTTGATTAATTTAATTAACTATATATCCACCTCAGTATATAGAAGGCATCAGTTATCTATTTTTCTAATCAATCTACAACAAGATACAGTTGTCACAAGCCATGCATATGAAATCATAATACACTCAACAGAGGATTCGACCTAATGTCCACCTTCAACTAACCTTCAATTCTATACTTTTATTACAGAAATTTCCTCTTGATTTTATCTCATCTCCAGCCTTAATCTGTGCTTCCACCTCCTGTTAAACAGCTGCTACATGCCAGTCCAAGGACAACTGCATTTCAATTCATGTGAAAAAATTCTTTTATCTCCCATGACTGCTTCTCCAGGTTGTAGTAAGTATTAATTAAATTTTGCAGAAGACTTTGAGGTATTTGGAAACCTGCAAAGTGTAATGAATTATAACCTCATGCTATAAGCAGGTATCTTCAGACTTACACAAGTCCCAGGTAAGGCCATACATGCCTAAGCATTCTTGAACTTTGCAGTATTCACAAAAAGATATGAAATTTGGAGGTCAGGCTCGCTTTCAGAGAGAACCTGAGCTATTGCAGAACAGAAAGAAAATAGGTCAAGTTTTCTTATTTCAGACTCTGTCAAAAGGCAGAATATTTTTCTTTATTAGCACAAATATTAAGCATGATCTGACTAATACCACTGCAGTGCATCTCTTGTTGTAATGGATACGAGTTTGCCAAGCTATTCTCTCATTTTGTTGTAACAAGAATAAAAAGCCCAGCCCATTAACAAGAATGGGGTAAATGATCTCACTTCATCTTTTTCAGAGAGACTGATGGAATATGAAATGAGTTTCATGGTAGTAAAGCATCACAGTATTGCAAGATTGTTTGAAATTACATAGCTAAATGGACACATAGCTGCAAAGCAGTCTCTTGAATATTTGTATATATACATATTTATATATGTCTCCATGTATAAATAGATGTACATTTATATTTACATGTTAATACAGAAATTGAAGAGTATTGTTTAACTTTTATTATTTGTACTCATGACCCTGTATATGTCCTTACCAGACACATACTCATCCTATGACAAATCAGGTTGGTATAACTGTTGTTTCCATCTGCTGAGGATCTGGCACTGTGTGTGTGCATATATGTATGTCTATATATAGATACAGATGATATAGATTTAGATGCATCCACAGCTACATGCACAGCAACATATAAGGAAAGTTGGAGTGAGAGCAGCTTAGGTTATCTTTTTCCATTATAAAGTATTCTCTGGCCTTCTTATATCTTCTACCTCCTTTGATGCAACATGAATATACCAAGAAAACAAAGAGAAAATCCTTGGGGGGGAAAAAAAAAAAAGGAGATTGCTTTGAAATAATATTAATCTTTAGCTGGGTTAATTATTTATTGAGCATGGTTAAAATCAGAGTTCATCCTGCAAAGGCTGGATTCCTCACAAAACTTCAGGCTATCTTCCCAATAAACATTCCAGAACTGGTCCCCTCATGATATCCTATACCAGAGATGCCATGAACTGCTGGAGGTTGTACAGCATTTCTGGACACAAACCCAGGCTTGTTATCCTGTCAGAAAAACTTCAGGTCTTTTAGATTTAAAGTGATAAAATGTGCCAATTAAGGCTCTGGGCATCTTAACATGTTCCTTGCAAAAATACATGAAGTACTAACTTTCCCTTGGCACATGGTTGAAATGCTGAAACTCAGTCCAAATGGGTCACAGCTTTCAAGCTCACAGCCAAATGAGAAAAAATAGGATTGTGCAGTGCTTTGAAGCCTTTCATTTTAGAAAACTAAAAAACAATGCTTTAAGTTATGCTGTAAACAATGGAGGGTTAGTTTTCAAAATCACTGTTTCACATTTAAGAAGTGCTGAATGTGCAATTTCTGCTTATTTATGTAAAAATCTAATTATGGATTAATCAATTTTAAGTTATTTTTACATAATATTTGTCTTTCTTTCATGCACAACTTGGTCACACAGGGAAGGGGAATGAGCCTAACAGAAGCAGCTAAAGTATCTTAGTGCATCCCAATTTCCATGAACGTGATTTTGCAACCTAATTAATTTTAAATAATTTTCCCCATAGTCTCACATGTTCCACAGCACAAATGCCTCTCACATTGTGACTTGCTCCTGGCCCCTGCACCTCGGGGAGCAGCCAGCCCTGGCTGTGCCCTGGCAAAAGGTATTGATAGTGAAACTGGGATGGATGCCTCTGGCAAAAAAAAAAACATGCTGAGCTGTAAAGGTCATCAAAGAATTATATTCAGATTCTTTTATTTGATAATCAAGCAAAATTACTTGCATTTGAGTAATAAAAGTATTTTTCAGTGAAATCTGTTGCCTTTGTTCAACTCAGATTCCCATGGAACTCAATGAAAATATGAAGATTTTCAAGAAAAAGAAAGAAAATAAAAAAAGTTGTTATTAATAACAAATTATAATCAACAGTTTAATGTTAAGATAAGAAACTTAGTAAACACCTTTGGACTAATAGAAAATAATGTTAATATTTTAGACAGATATGCATCAATTTTCAAGATACAGACTATAATCTACCAGGTATAAATGTGAAATGATCCTCTATTTCCTAAAAATCATAGCTATTCATTGTAACATACTTCGTGCCACATAATATATTTTCTAATATTTTGCAAAGTAAATGTATGAATGCATATCCTTAGTTGTAGTTTTGTAGGTGTGAAATTATTCCTCTATTTGCACGTGATTTTGATTGCTGGGGATTTAGAATATCCTGAAGCTTAGCTGGGAAAAAATTGCTACAGCTGAATATATTACTGTTGAAGAAATTATTCAACTGAAGTTGAAGTAATCCATACAGAACAAGAATAAAACAAAATAGATATTTTATAAAATTTACCATGTAAAAATAAACAGTGATTTAAAAAAATATTGTAATGGGGATTCAATGGATTTTAAAGAAACCTTTGTTTGAGCCAATAAACATGGTAGTGTGTTTCAGTTCTCATAGTCTCTGAGCCTCCTTCACATCACAAATTCTCTATAATAACAAGATTATTTTGTTTACAAAACCACAATGTTGCAAAACATTTGCATCACTAATGTAATTAAGTACTTGTGCACATGCTAATGTGTTCTACCTAATCTTAGGTTTGCAAATTTTCAATTCTGTGTAAGGGATGGAATTAATTTTCTTCCTTTCAGTAAATGCTTCAGGGTTTAATGACAAAAATTAACTGGATAGTATTAGTATATTCCAAGAGACAAAGAAAACTATGCTGCAGGAAATTATCCTGCCACAAACATACAAAATTTTTTCCCATGTAAATTTTGGGACTAATGTTAATCATGCATTGAGCTTTTAAGCAATTAAAATGTTGTGCTATGTTCAAACATAATTTCATGCCCCAAACCCAGATAAAGAGAATAACTGATGATCCAATAGTCCTAATCCAAAACTTATTGATGTCACTGGCATCTGGCATCCTATGAAAGTGTAAAGAGCACTCTAAATGCGAGGGCTAAAATGTAATTCCATTTGAAATGTTTTTATTGAGACTAGGTGCTGTCTGCTAAAGCAAATTAATTTTAGTCATCTGTGCTACACCCTTAGGTGGAATACCTACTCATTGTTATATTAAAAGCTCATGAGTCCTAAGTAGATCTTTCACTAATTACTGCCTAAGAAAACAATTGGCCTGAGCCAGACAAAATGCAGATTAATTATCACTGCTCAGTCAGTCATAGGACTGGATCCCCAATCTCAATATGGCTATATAATACACTGCTAATGAGGCTTCATTAGAAAACACCCTCTCCCAGTCTTAAAAACTTCTTTTATCACATTTATTACAAAATAATCCCTATTTCTTTGGTTTTCAGGCTAAGTCCTTTCCATATTTTTACCTATGAAAATCCTAAACCTCCCACTTATTTCTGCCCAGTTATTTACAAGTATCACTTAAATAGCTGTTATTTACCCCACAGGTTCATTAAGAAGAAACTGATTACTTGTCCGTATCTTCTTTATCTTATAAACAAGAATTTCCAGAGTAGGGACAGCAGTCATATAACTAAAACATGATAAACATTAGCAGAAAGTAGCAGAAAGGACTCAACTCTTCCATTGCTGCCAAGATATAATCCATGCAAGGAACAATGAAACAGGATTTAAAGAACAATAAACTTAACCTCACACCACCTCTAGCATTTCTTGTTTAACAACATAATCAGAAATACGTCCCGCCAAGACTCCTTCCCCAGCACTTAGCCCACCTGGGCTGGAGATGGAATGACTGGATTTACATCCCTTCAAGATGCTCACAGCATCTGAGTAGCCAGAGGGTAACTTGGAAATCCTATTTTTTCATGGACTTATAGTCTTTTATTCATGAAGTTACAGTGACAATTATTGCCACATTTACTGTTTCTGAAGAATTTTAGTGCCAGATCCTGGCAAGGGAGCTCCTAATGATTTAATGTTTCTGAAGATGAAAAGGTTATCTATTAGTTAAATTTAGAGACTAAATATTAAAAAGCCATATTCATAATAATTTTTGAACACTCTCAGAGTCCTGAACATAACATTGGTCTTTCATTAGTTGCTAGAAGTTAACACTTTGTGAACAGGTTTTTTTCCTGGTGTGTTTGCTTGCTCTTGCTACAAAGCCTCAATCCAAATTCAGATGTCATTCATGAACCAGGATAGTCTCCTAATTACTGAATACTCATTAATTTAATCTATTTTCTTTCTTGAAAATGGTAGCTAATTCAGGTGCAAAACCACTATCATTTTAGTTGAACAAAATTGGCTAAATTTCTAGAATTAATATTAGCAGTGTACATGACTGAACTATGTTCCATTTTTTACTAATTATTTTAATTTCCAGAGTCTGCTAAAGCAATAGATCATAACATCACTTCTGACTGTTACTGAATTGTTTAGTAACTGGCTAACAACCAAAAGGGGGGATAAATCCTGCTTACACACTAGAGTGTCTTTACTTGCAAACACTTGGCTTTATAATCTCAGCATCTCTCTTGTTATCCTAACATTTTTTTTTCCTGTAGAGTTTTATAATGAAGATTCTTACTGAATATTTAGAGCTTGTCATATCCACTTAGAGCATACTTAGGGATACTTAGGTATACTTCAGGCCACAGCTATATTCATCACACTCTAGAAGTGGAAGAAAAGTACTTAATGTTCATTAAAGGTAATGCATTAGAAAACTGCCATTTTTAAGAAGTCCATATGAAAGGAAAAAAATTCAATATAATTTATATATTTAAAAAAGCTACTCTCATAAAATATGTATCTATTCTTATCAGCTTAATTTAAATAAAAAATAAATTATATCATTAAATTATTTATTACTGAAGTAGAAAATTAACCCTCAAATAGGACACCAAAAATATACTACTACATGAAAATCAGCATTTCACTGTTCTACTTCCCTTTTAGTGACGTTAATAAAAAGTAGATTTGTGTTCATAAAACGAAGTTCAATATTTCTTTAGTTTCTCTGATGCATGCAGTTAGCAATCAGTGCCAAATTAAGATAAGCTTCCATCTTTTTTTTTTTCCATTGATTGCTGGAAATCAAGCCCCACCTTTATCTTCTATTGCTTCGCACTATTCACCACAGCAGCAATTCTCCTACTTGTATCACCACAAAAGCAATATCAAAAAAAGTAATGAAAATTTAAAAATGTTTCCAAAATGAAACTCCAGTGCCCAATTCATATTTGCTCTCCTCCCTCCGGCTGTTTTTGCTTACACTCTTCTCTGTCACCCATGACTTTGGCAACCTGGCAAATGGGATCACCTCTCTTCAGGTTTCTGCCATAGCCCTTGGCAAAGTTTTCATGCCCCTGCAGAAAGGAAAAGACCTGTACTACAGGCAGAGAAAACCAGCAGGCTCAGACTGGATCTTGGCCAAGGAGAGAGGAACCCAGATGCGCGTACACCGAGCGTGGCTGGTGTGGGCCGACCCAACGCCGAGCCTGGGCATCTACATGAACAGCAACACCATGAGGGTTAAAAGGGACAAATCCCCCTAATTCATGTTCTTTGCTTTATATTTTTTGAGAACAGAAAAGTGTTAAAGAAACTTAGAGCACTCGCTTTATGCCTCAGCTGTTATGTACGGTTTTCATTATTCACTGCAGCTTGATATTCCTGTGTCAGCCTCTTCAGGATTGTGTCTGTCTTTTCGAGCAAAGAAAAAGCAATGCTACTTGTAAAAAAAAGCTCTGGTTATCTAGACATTCATGCAGAAGTTGATTATTTTTAATAGAACTGCTGTACTTTAGGTTTAAATCATATTAATGTAAAAGCATGTTTCCTAGCCCATTAAAGCTTAAATTGTGCAGATTAATACAGTATATCTACTGCTGCTCTATTTTGGAAAGTAACCAAATTCAAAATGCAGTTCAGTCTGAAGCAAACATATTTTTATTATTATCTTTGATATAACTAGTCTTGCTATGAACAGTATATATTGTCAGTGTAATTTGAGGCAATTGAAACAAATGAAGGTATAGTTATGCTAGATAAAATAAAAGACCATTCCATTTCCTCTGTGAAATGTTAAAGCCCATGATTCTGATGTCTAGAATAGAATAGAGTTGAGATAACCACTACCCACACACCAGTTTCATTTGTGGATTGCAGACACTTCTTGATCTGTGCCAACAGATTACAGTAGTATGTTTTTAAAGAGCTCATCATTTATATAAGAAGACAAGAGTTGAAATGAAAATGTGTAGATGAAAACAGCCTTCATAAAGTGAAAGAAGCCCAAGATAGCTGTAAGGTGACATAACATCTATCAGTGAAATGGAACAGCTGTCTCAGGCAAGACAGATAAAAGTAAATGACTTCAAAGCAGAGGAGAAAAGTCAGGACCAACCCTGGATTCCTCAATCCAAAGAGATATCCATAATGGAGAAGAAGGTTAGAGTATTAAACATTGGCTTTTAAAGCCACTCCACATCTGTCAGCTGCAGGACAAGTATTGGAGTAGATTGTGCATTGCAGGGATATGGTAATTTTTGTCATTCCTTGTGGGTTTGGTATGCACATGACAAATCAGATTTATTAGAGAGAAATTTGAATTTTTTTAAAGCACCACTAAATTACATTTCAAAAATTTCTGTAAGTATGTTTTCACGCCAAAATCTCCTCTGTTAGAGACAGAATAGAAAGAGAAAATAATCATTATTTGTCTTAAAAAACTTAAGTCATTATGAAAATTTGAAAATTATTGCTGAAATTTGAAATGTTTAAATATTACGGAGTTGTAAATATTGGCATTCCAATTAAATGAAAATTAGTGCATGTTTCCTTAGAGTTTCCTTGGAAATTAAGCAAGTGATCAAGAACTAATGCAGTCTATCCTGGTAGGAAATATAATTTTTAATACCCTGTAGCTGATCAAGCAAAATATTCCTATTTCAAACATAATGTCATTAGAGTTGATTGGGATGATTAGTTTTGATTGGGCAAAAAATTGCCTAACATCAAAGTCAATTATCTGTTTAGAAGGAATAAAGGAAAGAGGTTTAAAATTGTTGTAGGATGTTGGGTACAATTTTTATCTAAAGTGAAAACTTTGTACTCACAACCACGTTTTATACTTCTCATTATGTGAAGCCTTGATTCCCTACCTTTGCATATGAACTTAAATTTCTGACAAAGTTCTGAACACCCACTGAAGAACAGGTCCATCATAAGGTCTATAAATAAAAATGAAGGTGATTGAACTCTCCATAACAGTGAGAGAGATAGAATCAGAAGTGCTGTGAAATGCCCTAGGAGGAGCCTGACTGTGATGTAATAACACAAGTATTTTTTCCTGTAAAGAGGCCACCAGATCACTGGACAGAGTAGTTAAAGGTGAAAGACTTTGTTTACTCTTTTCTATTGTATAATATATATTAAAAAAATATATATTTGTGTATATATATACATATATATATATGCTGGAGGTACATTTTGCCAATTAAATTTGCTCACCAGCTATTCATCAATACAAATGTATTTTGCAATGTTCATGCAGCATATATTCATAAAAAGGAAATGTACTAAAATAACTCCAAGGAAAAATACTTTAAAGGCAAGCTGCTGCAGTAGCATAGCCCATTTTATTAAATATTGTCTTACATATGAAGAAATTATGATTTAAGACAAGACAACTGACATAGCAGTCTACAAACCAAAAGCCTGGTGCTTGTGGACTAGCACATGTTAGTGCTGTGACATTGCCAGCGAGGTTCAAGGTGCTTCATCTGTGAGACTGGCTCCAGACAATCACTGGGGGTTTTTTCCAATCTCCACCCTTGACTGACTTGATTGGACCTTCACTCATCTGAGGAAGATAGTGATGATGATGATGATGATGATGATTAAAACACAACTGTTCAAAAAAAGACAGCAAGCGAGCTCACTGTGGAAGGTTTACTTCAGGCAGTATGTTTCATAGACCAAGCAGCTGCTCTGCCCCCATGCAGCCAGACTCAAAAAATCCTGTTGGCAATCCTGCTGATGCTCCTCCAGCCTTAGCATCTTCTGTGAGGAACACTGTCTCCATCAGATAAAACACTGTATATTTGCCATCATGTCTTTTGCTAATGTCTTTGATATCCTGAAGGACAATTCATTGTTTTAATGCACGATGTAGTGCAATTCATCATGCAGTAAGAACAATGCTAATCCCCTTTCCTGTTTGCACCAGCCATCACTCTCCAGCCCCTATTGTATCTGAATCAATCTGAGCTCATTTATAATAATCATGAGTTGTTTGTATAGAAAAAATCCAGTTGCAAATTGTATGTGCAGGTACCATACAGATAAGAAATAGAGAGTATTAGAAAGACAAAAAGAGGAAATGAAAATTGTGTTTTATTTTTTTTTATATTTATAAAGCAAATAAAAAGGTTAAGAAAACAGCATATAAACAGATATTACAGAAAAATATTACTCAGGAAATAAAATGTGAAAAGCAGATAAGCTCATTTAAAGGAGATTGGAGAAGAGCTTTCAGACTGCCAGAACACTTAAAATTGTCTTAGAATTTGCTTTCTTGAAGTACTGCAACATGAACACAACGCGATGTTGCAGACACCTCCTCAGAGGTATTGTCTCTCAGGTACAGTTCTGTACCGAGTTGACTGCTTTTGCACTGAGATTTACCAATCTCCTCTCCTAAGGATGCAAGCTGACATTTATTTATTGTCATTTCCATTATTAAGGGTTTCTTACCTTGTGCATCAGCTGCTAGGATGAATGCAGCATGCTCTTACTTGTAAAAAAAATTGGCTTTGACTCTTCAGTTTAGAGTTAAGCTTAAATAGAAATGATTCTTGCACTTATTTGCTAAAAATGTGTGTATTAGTTACAAAATTGTGCCTAATTTTTGTAAAATAACTTTTATAAAATAATTTTACATCCGAAATAGTAACATTGAGAGAGTCGAACTATTCTGAAGTAATTCTCTGATTCATANTGAAATAGTAACATTGAAGCTAGGTGTACCTTCAGAGTCGAACTACTCTGAAGTAATTCTCTGATTCATAGCTACCATGGACACTAGCTACCATACATAGTATGGTACATAGCTACATAGCTACCATGTCACTGTTCCATGGACATAATACATCACAAAAACCCAGTGTATTTTGAAGTTGACAGTACAAAACAACCCTACATAATATGTCATTTTAATATTTCTCAAGGCACAGGACAAAACCCAAGTGTAAATATGCTATGTCATTTAGAATTTACTGAATTGGAATTCTTATTTTTCTCTTTAGCTTTAATATTTATTAACCTGTCAACTTGGATGCAAGCCAAAGATGATTTTCATATTTCTACTAATGACTAAGAAATTTTCTTTTCTAGTCTTAAATCTTAGAATTGAATAGCTCATACAAAGCAGTTTCAGAAAAATATAGGAGTAATCCAAAAGTACAGTTAAGCTACAACCGTACTTTTTACATCATCAGTCCTGCTCCAAAGGATCAGTTCCCCTGGAGTATTCATAAAGTTCCATGTAAGGTTAATGTCCATTAGACAATAGGTAACTAACGGAGGTATGAAAGCAATCTTGATATCCAGGCAATATTTATCATAAATCTAGTCTAATTCAGAGCAAACTATTAATATTAAAATTATTTCAAGGAACAGAAGAAAGAAAACGCACTATTTAAGTCATTGGCTGACATTTTGGTAACAAGATCTGGTCATGGTGTCACTTTGAGAGCCATGAAGATACCTTGATTCTTTTGGGGGGCTTTATTTACTAAACACTCACAAGATACAGCTACTTCAAGAATATTAAGATCTTAATTTTTTTGCCT
This sequence comes from Polioptila caerulea, assembly GCA_013397295.1. Classification (NCBI taxonomy): domain Eukaryota; kingdom Metazoa; phylum Chordata; class Aves; order Passeriformes; family Certhiidae; genus Polioptila; species Polioptila caerulea. The sequence goes on from VYXF01006616.1 coordinate 1,492,194, forward strand.
GCTAATGCTCAAATATTTGATGCAAGTAAGATAAGGACTCAGACTGGGTAAACAACCAGAATCCATTCATACTGAAAAAATCTTGGTTACTGTAAGGATTGTATTTTTGGGTAAACTACTTCATGAATTTTTCATGATTTGTTTGTTTGCTTTTGATGGTTTCCAATTCAGAAAGAAAAGAAGAGGCGGTTTCATTACTGTGGTATGTGTGAGGCTGAAGAAATTATGTTGGCAACTGCTCTCAAAATGAGGTAAATAAGAGTGATGTCACCAACAGTTTGGTTACACTGGATTTCATCTTAGGCTGAAAGTTTCAAGAAAACAGTAATAAAGGCATTTAAGATGCAGCTATGGTCTCATCTACAGGTTTCCAGGCATGACTTATGGTAGGTAGCAGACAGTTAAGTCATGCCCTGGACTTTTCCATAAAAACAAAATATCATAAATGTTCAGGCAAAAAAGGCCTGGTCTGAGAGGTATCAGGATTGATAGGATTTATTGAACACACAGACAAACCATTAGATTATTACAAGGTATAAGAAAGTCTTTAAAGGATTCATCCATCTGAAACAGGATCAGAAAAATATTGCTGAAGACATACTTTTTGAGCTGGATATATGTTCTCTAATATGATTTATGGAATAGGAATTCCATCATCCTCTTTATTGTTCTGCTAGCTAAAAAAAAATACTTTGAAACGGCAGTTCTCTTCTAAAATTAAGATTAATGGAAGAGATAATCAGAAAGATTAGAGTTGTCAATGTCTGCTGGATATATGGCCTAAGCAACTCATTTTTCATTTTGCTAAACAATGCTTTAAGCTTATAACAAGTTTTCTAAAAAGCACCCTTCTTTGTGTGAAGCCTTATTTCAGTAACTTTTTCTAAAGAAATTAATGAAGCAACCACCAGGTTTCTAAGCCATCAGAAGCAATCCAGGACTCCTAAGCATTCTTATGTTGCTTCCAGAACTATAACATGAGAACTTTCTTTATTCAGTTTTATTTCTAGCTCTTCCTTTATCTAATAGCTTTATGTAAATGTATATATAAGAAGCCTTGATAAAATTACATGTTGTATTTCTCAAGTAGGATGAAATTTTACTGGTATCCCCACTGTTTGATGCATTGTATTAATTAATAAGTCTTGTCACATAGTAGCAGCCCTGAAACACAACAGGAAAGTAAATTCCTCATTGTAATTAGTGGCAGGGTATTTACATATTCATCCAATATTTTTCCTCTCATCTACAAATATATTAGTGCTTTACATGAATTTTTTCATTTACAACTTGCACATAGTGTTTCTGCCTGAATATCAGATAAAAGCTTAAAGGAAGGCTTAGTCTTTTAAAGGAAATCTCTTTTCTCACTTAGCAGCCATTCATCATCTAAGCCTAGGGCCTCCTGAAAGCTGTTGCAAAGAAAAGGGTGGATGTTCTGCTTTTTCACTTGCTTTCTGGCTGTCATTTTTTTATTAGCAACACTACAGGGGACCAATTATACAAAGAACAAACAAGATATTTATTTGGGTTTTTCATTATTTGACTGTTGCAGTTCCTTTTCCTCCATTAGAGATTTTCAGCAGAAAACACCCATGGTTTTGCCTATAAACAGAATTTTGGGAGCATACTTAGAGTAATAGTATTCACTGGTGCAGAATAAACACAATCATAATGTTAAAATTATTAAAATGTCTCTGAGTTTGTGTCTGCACAACTGGAAGCTTTAGAGTGAATTTCGGTCTGGCTGCACCTTACGCTACCTTTAAAAGAATAATTGCAATGCTGCCTTGTTTCAAAAACTTTGCCAGAAAAGAACAGCTTTAGCCAGTGGTCCCCTGCAGAGCATTCAGGAGATGTACTCGAGTTAAATAATAGCTGTGCCCATTTGTGTAGGTCAATGTTGTCAAATTTACAACCTCTGTCAAAGGCAAGGCCAAGTCTCTGCTTTGTTGGCCCATATGACTTACGACTTACCTTGTATATCCTATGGCCTTACAGTATTTGTCCTGCTATAATAACCTTGGCAAAGAAGAAAATCACACAATGCATTCAGACAAAGAAAGGAGTTTATACCACATTAAGCCACTGGCTAGTGATTGGACATGAATGTTTGGAGAATGGACCACAAAAATGAATTAAGTTGTTTGTTTTCTTGACACTCAAAATACTTGCTGGATTCAATCCCAAGGTTTGCTTTTGCCAGATATATTTTTGATGATTGTGATTTCAGAAATGATTTTCTGCTAAAGCTCAAACATGTAATACCATACGGACAAGAATTGAAAATGAGGGCAACTACTCACACATCTATTCACACTAATTAACACTTACAAGATAAGTGAGAGCTTTTGAGTAAAACCCTTCATTCTTACTTTTATCTTTTTTTTTTTTTTTTTTTTTTTTTTTTTTTTTTTTTTTTTTTTTTTTCTTTTTCTTTTAAGTTTTCCTGCTTTTAATGCTTATAGGCCTCCTGAGTTAATTTGTCTCAGAGATGCCCTATGTTCCTCTAAGTCTCTGAAATACGTTCCTTTCCTCTATAGGTAGAATTATTTCTTCTAGAAGAACAAAAAAAACAGCCTACTTATAATCTGATTATTAAAAAACAATGACAACATTTATATTAAACGTCAATAATAATGTGAGCAGTAGGATAAATTACAATCCTTGTTAAATGTAATTTCTTATCCCTCATATGTATTTTATATAGATTATAAATCTTCTGGGCATGAACCCTTCCTCTGCCTAAAAAAGAGTGAAGAGTTGTAGGTGCCTATTTTGGATAAATGTAGGATAAGGATAACAATGAGAATGGTGCTGTGGATGTGGTCTTCACATCACATTTTTAAGTGTATCTTGAGAGTTGATTGTTTTGGTATGGTGTGTATGTCAGAACTGGACATATGCACACACAGCATAGGATGCCAGAATCTGAGCTAAAAATTGTGGAGGGAATGATGATGGCCTTGAGGTATTTCAGCATATTTAGCTACTATTGAGCTCTGCACTTGCTTGAAAATATTTGTTTTTTCCAGCTTATTTTAGACCATTAAAATAATAATTTTTCATAGCAGCTTCAACAGAAAGAAGCATTCCTATATTATTTTTTTTAAGTTGACTTCACATTTATATTGCACAATCTCTACAACCTCTATACTTGATGAAAAGCATGAAAGGAGTAAAATGATTCTGTTTCAAATCCATCTGAAATTCAATCCAGCGTTGAATTTCATGCAATAGCACTTACTAGGTTTATGAGTGGGCTTAGGAAGCTAAAAGCTACCTTGTCATGGTATTACCACACATGTTGGTTAAGTCCTCTCACTGACCACTTGAAAGCAGGTTGTAGCAAGGTGGGTGCCTAATTCCAGATCTAAATTGCACTTTTTCCTCATGTTTTTCATTATTTCTCTAAAGAAGAAGGAGTTTAGAAGGATTAAAAGCTCTGAGATGCTTTGAGAATGATATTCTGGAGTCCTTCATCCTGAACAATGCCACACTGGGTGTATTTTGTGTTGTACTTAGAAAGGTATGTTTTATTTTGTACCTTTGCACAAAAAATTAATCAGCAAATTCCCTGAACAATGGCAACAAGTTATTCTCTATTTTTACTTTGGGCACAGACTAAACATTGATATTTTGGTAAAGAAATTTAAAAAATCAAATGATCGATTATTTCAGCACTACTTTGACACGAACACTTGGTAGCAATGATCCATCAGAATACAATAAAGAACATTTTGCTGATGTAGGAACTCTTGTTCTCTGACAAAACTCTTCAAAATATATTGGTCTGATGCCTCACGGATCACATAAGGATTCAGTTAGAATCAGGGGTCTCCAGGAAAACAGCTTATAGATTATGAGCAGTATAATGCTACACCAATTCCTGAAAGCTGAATGAATGACAAACTACTCCAGACAAAGGCCCATTGGGACAGAAACTGTGAAATATCAAGTCATCCTCCAATACTGCAAATTCCACACAGCACTATTGTTCTTATTACTCTTCCTACTTTAAAATCAAACTCTAGAAGACTCTCTCCACTGCTGAGAAGCATTTTTTTATTCTTACAGTGCTTAAGAAGTACTATCGTGCTTGACTCAATCTGTGCCTAAATAAATAAAATCTGTCTGGTAATCAATTGTGCTTTTCTTTCTAATCAACTTCTGAAATAAAATTAATGTTTCTCAAGCAAAATAAATTAGGACTTTTTCTCTATATCTGCCCATCTCTTCTTTGCTAAAATGTAGATCTGTTGATGCACTTTTATAAGACTGAAAACTGGTTAAAGTTTCTAAAATGATTAGATTGCTACAAACTTCATGAAATCCATCAGCTGGAAGGAGGAGACCCAAAAAAGTGTCTCTGATGTAAGGGAGACAGGAATTCAGACAGAAGGAGGCAGTTATTGACTGTGGTTGGAATCTGACAGATGGCTGCACAAGCACACATCTAGGACCCTTGCTAGCCACAGCACGTGCTTCTGGTGCATGTCATGAGATGATGGAAAACTTAGGCTCACTTTTCTTGGAAGAGTTAGGGGACAACATTAAAATCCATAGGAAATGAGTCATTAATAATTCTATAACCCACAAAATAACTTGCTTTTATTGTATTTATTCATGCACTTGAAAGCTCAAAAATGTTAGGGAGATTTCAATTTAAATGTGAATATTTGTTACAAGTGTATGGCGAACAAATAAAATGTTCCTGGCATAAGTGGATTTCAATGGGGTACTTTCAGATTCACAGAAAAGTAAATTCTAACAGTGAGTAGAGAATTGTATTAGAGAAAAGAAGATGCTATTTTCCAAAAAAATTAATTCTCCATCTCCTTTTCTCACTGCAGAGCTTCTGACTTTAACCTTTCCCACATGTCCTTCTCCCTAGTTCACTACAAAAATCTTAACAGAGTCAGGCTGATTTTTTTTTTTAATATAAAAATCTTTTGAGACAAATACTGAATTAAAGAAAAAGAGGAGAAAACTTCTGAGTGGCAAGTTTGTTTGACTATTATTATTGTTATTATTATTATTATTACTATTCCTTCCCTTATAGCTGCTTCATGCTTTCTAAGAGCTAAATAGATAGTAAAGCAATTTCTGGGAAGAAAGCCCTATTAAACAGGGGGTTTTTTTTCAAATAATTACACCATTTCTTATGTGTAATATAAGAAAGGCTTTAATATCACTATCTACTCATATAGGACCAGGAAATTCACCTATGTGCTGGAGCTCTGACTTATTTCCTTCCCTCCTTCCTTCCTTCCTTCCAAAATGCTGAGATTGGTGATGAAGCTGCCACAGTCTCCCTAATGTGTTCCAGTATGATCATCCTCATGATGAGGCTATCTGACATAATTAGTGGGCTTCCAAGGAGTTGCTTGGGATTTAGAAACACTTTTCTCATTGCTATTAACAAGACTGCTGAGACTCTACCGCATGCAAAGTTTTGAAAATTTAGGTGGAACCACTGAACTTTAATGAATACAATGGTTAGACTCAAATAAATTAAAAACAATTGAAATAATATTACCATAGTGTGTCACCAGAACTTAATGACAGTTTTTCAAAAAATAAAGAATAATTCATCTAGGAATTTTACTTTGTTTTTCCTTCAAATATTCTTTTCCTCAGCCATGACAAATAGTTCCCACAGTAGTACTGTTTACTCTATTGGTGCTGTAGAAATAGGTAAGCGTTCTTTTATTTTATGTTGTTTATAGAGAATTGTAAGAATTTTAGCTCTTATAAGCTCTTGAGTAGCTGTTTGTCACTGTGGTGTTACAGTCAGTGGTCAGTTCCAGAATATATTTGCGTATATATGTGTATATATATATCTTGAACTTTGAGATGATAGAAAAATAATGAAGGAAAAATGAAAACTAGTGAATTAGTTCTAAGAAAACAATATTTGACTTAATGTTACAATGCATTAAAGGAATGGGAAAATTGGTGGAAAAAGACTACTAATTTTTTTATAAAAGGAAATAATGACAAAAAGAACAAATTGGGGCGATAAGCCAGAGTGTAAAAACCTTGAAAAATAAATGTTAGCCTTTACTATGATAACTGAGAGGAGAGAAGACCACGGCCACTAGGAAGTCTGGAATCAGAGATTTTGTGTGCAGAGCAATGGGAATTCTGCAGCAAGATGCACACATCTGGCTGCAACATGGAATGAGGTAATGTTGATCCCAATACAGAGCTAGCACGGGAAGCATAAAAACAGGCTAAGTGTCTATCTTCTGTTCTGCTCATCTCTGCCTGCTCTTGTCCCTAACATCTCTCTCTAACAGCCCATCTGTGGATACTTCCTGAGAAATCTATAGCTATCAACTGGAAGTCTTCAGCAGTGGAGAACAGGAAACCTGCTGTGATTCCTCAGTGGAAGAGGAGTATGTATGGCACTGAGGAAAACGCAAATATGGGAGAAGATCAAGATTGCTCTGGTGTTGTTTGCTCAGATGCTCTGCTCTCTGATGACAGCATAATGAGCTCCAATGCTCCTACAAAAACTTGCACAGAAGAGGACTGACTTGTCTGCCATAACAAAGCAATTCAAGCCAGCAGAGTTTCCTGTGCCACTAAATGACTGCACTGTGAATTTCACATGTAAAATAGTTGGAAGAGAGAGCAGTAAATTATCTTGTTTGACTGCTCAGACATCTGGAAGCAGGAAAAAACCTCAACATTACATTATTACCCAAATATGTCCTTTATCCTTTGTTTTCTGAGCTTTCCTAGGAGGAAATCTTATTAACACCAGTTTTTAGAATAGCTGTAGCATGTGACACAAATAAAGTGCTAAAAGGCCATGTCATGTGGAGGATGCAATGATAGGCAGTTAGAGAAGACAGTTTTGGATGAATAGCATGAATGAGTTCCAACCATTTCAATGTTTCCATACTCAATAACCCTGTTCCCTAACCTGTATTTTAACACAAACCTCTACAAATTCTTGGGGCACTACTGATTTGCTGCTGGGATTTATGGACTGAGTGATGAGATTCCCAGACTACGTTGTGCTTCATGGCAAAAGACATACTTTGTCAAACAGTTACATGAAATTTGTAGTTGGAACTAGCTGCACAGTAGCTACACTTCAAGGGTTTGACCCTCTGAAAACATATCCAAGCAAGTAACTTTCCTATTGATTTAAGGGTGCATGTTTTGGTTACAGAGAGGCCAGTCACATAAGCAAAGCTGTGCATGTTGTTTTGCATATATTAACTCAGATCTCATGTCTCAGTTATTCCTCTCTTCAAGCAATATACTTAATATTCTTGAAGAGTGTTACTGGTTATACAAACCACAGAAAAATCCACTTTACAAAATAAAGGTCCCCATATATATTTTTATAACTCAGCTCATTTTCAAGTAGCTGGCTTCCCTTCCCCACTTCTCTATTTGTCATTTAAATAAGTAAACAACCTAACAAACAAGAAAGCATTGTTTCTGGACTTCATTTTTCTGTAATTTTTCACCTTCTAATAAGGGTGGTTATGTAGTTTTGTAACAGCTTTGGTAAAAAGATGCTGTAATTGGTGCAGATGGGTAGCCACAAAACCATCAGTTTAGGTCCACAACCACCACTAAACAAAGGAGTTTCTCTATTAACTGTAGTGTTTCCTCCTGAGTTAGTTTCATTCTGACATTTATTTCCATTTGTACTCATTTCGCTTCTCACTGACTAAATTATTTCCCAAATCATCTTATTTTTTCCTCATCATTCCTTATAGTTAAGCACTACTGAAAAATTGGTTTGGCTCAATTTACTTACTAAATGCAGTAAAACATGTTACCCCAGAAGTACATGCCTCAGAAAGTGACAACCTGAAAACATGTAATTTTCTATGTTAAAGTGGGTTCAAAAACTGTGAAATGTTTCTTTTTTTTTCATTCTTGCTAGGCAGATAAATTTGCTCTATTTCTAGTCCACCATAGTCAGTTCTTAAAGTAATTTGTAAGCATTTATCTCACAGCAAGAGAAATGTTTCATCTCATATAAGTTAGGCTTTTAAGTTAAAAGTTGTCCATCTTGGCCTAATTACATAGTTATTCAAACTATTCTCAGAACAAGTCAAACTGGTGAAATTGCATTGAAAAAAAGAAACTATGCTTTAATTTGGTCAGAAAACTAAGTGAAATCTGTAACTTCACTATTGATTTTGATACAAGCTGCTAAGTCAAATTTCCAATGTTTCAGTGCAAGTCAGCTAACTTGACTTAAGCAAATCCATTTAGAATATTTCATTAAAGTTCTTTTCATAGTTTAAGTGTATCTAAAATACTGGAGACTATTGGGTTCATCATCCCATTTTTAAGCTACTCATTCTCAGTCTACTTCATGCCAGAAGGATGTGCCTGCTCCTACTTGCTTTTAAACTTCAAGGCAGGAGCCATTTAGGGCTTTAAAGTCCCTCCAAACCTTTAATGCTGACCCTTCAGAGCACTCTTATCCCTCTAGGTCTATGTTAGGCTTATCAAAAGAAAGGTCTAAGTGTATCTGGGCAGTGTGGGCATTTGGTGTGGTTGACAGTGAAAGGAAATTGCACTGAGACAAAACCAAGATGTAGAAGGATGGAAAAATGTGTTATCCCTAGTATGAAAGATAAAAAAGAAAAAAAGATGTTTCTTATGAAGGAGTTAGCAACTGGTTTTATTTAATGTCATCCTATTCCTTCAGACAAAATTCTACTTGCTCTATCCATTTCTAGAAGAGAGGCTCCCCTGAATCTCAGCTAACTGCACATATCCAGGGCCCCAGTTGTTGTATACCCAGTGTATTCATTGATGGCAATATATGTGTATATATTTTTACATAGCATTTTAAAGGGAACATTAACAGAATCCATTCACCATTTTCATAAATGCTATTCCTAATATCAGAGGTAAAATTAATAAAGTGAATTCCTTTCACTGATTGGATTGACCTTGTAGGTATTTAGTAGGTCCACAAGTTTCAAAATTTTAAGCTGCATAATGTTTCATTGAGCCACACTAAACTGTGTAAACATATAGTGAACTGGTGCTAAGTCATAAACACAAAAACTGACCCAGGCAGATGTAGTTCACAGGATACTCATATAGTCAAATAATAAACATCAATAAGTTCTGGAAACCAAAAAGAACTAAAATTATTAAGTTCCTTAATAAATTGACTTATATTGGTTATATTTTAATTATTGACTATAATTATTGACTTAATTGGTTATATTTTAGTGGAACTACTATTTTAAAAAGAGCACAATAATTTTTAGTATCTAACTATTTTGGCTTGAATCACAGATAAAAAAAACACATTTCTGAAAATTTGGTAAGTTTGTGTGCTAACATTACTTTATTTCCTGTTTTGCCTTATGCTTGGTATGAAATAGAGTAGTTTAAAATACTGCAAAAAATTATCAGAAGTTTAAGTTTTATATTGCCTTAAGTTTATCCGGAAGAAGGATACCTAAAATCACTGCTTAATTAGAATTCAATATTCGATTCCTCAGGGTTTCACTTAAAGGAGTAAAAACTCACCATAAGGTTTTTGTTTTTTTCCATTTCTCTTGCAAAGAGAAAGAGTCATTGAACAGAAATTTATCGCACTTTTCCCCACCTTGACAGCCCCTGGAAATGGAAAGCAAGCCCTTGAGCCTGGCCAGGTATCCAACAGCTCTGCTTATCATGCAGTTTTCTCCTCAGCTCCCTCTTCCAACAGTGGATAAGGGCAAAGACTATCTGCATGCAATTACAATTTTGGGGATGTCTTACAATGACTTTGATTTTATGTACCTTGTTTAAGGTACATAAGGTTAGTGGGGAAATAGTCAACTTCCTATTTCTGTTGGACCCTTGACAAATAATCTCAGCTTTACCCACAATTTATTAGCTACTCCAGTTTATACTTGGTAAATAGTACAGACACTAGAAGAAATGTTTTGAACATTTTCTTAGCCAGAAGACTTTTTTGCAACCTCATGTTCAAGGACTAGGAGTTTTTTCTGTTTCTGCAATAGTAACTGCATTTCTCTGTAATACAACAATGAAGTTCTAGTTATTGCCTGAACATATTGTACTCAATTAGATATAATAGTATACTGTTATATATATCTATATTATAGATATCAAAAATTACTTTTTCCTCACAGAAGGGGTTGCTTGGGATAAGAAATAATGCAGCACTAGAAAAGGAAGTGTATATGAGTTTCGTACAGGACTTAGCACTGTGTAGAGGTGGTGCTGAGCATAACCTTCACGCAAAACTGTGCTTCACAGTCCCAGTTTCTTAAATAGAACTGCTTTTTTATTCCTCTGCAGGTCTAGAAATCTTTTTCAACACCTGGGCTATCCATTGAATTTTTGTCTGGCAATTAAGAAATTACCAGACACTTACTTAAAATTAAGTACAAAATAATAAAATACTAATTTCTTCTTTCCCCCCCCTCCCCCCCACCCCTTCCCCTCACTACACTTGCCTCTTTATATAATCTATTTAATTTATTTTTCCTATTCTTTTTATTCACTGTATGTCCGCAGTGCTGAGTTTTGGGTTGCGGTAATTTTACAATGTTTATCTGTTCCAATGTTAAAATAAATTGGATCAACTCGGTGTTTTCAGCTGTCAGAGTTCAAAAGTAAGAATTATAACCATCCATGCTGGGAACTAGAGATTTGGTGAACTCTAAGCTTTTCTTCAGGCAGAGGAAGCTACACTCGTGCTTGTCAAGGAGATTAAGGAGAAATCTGATTGAGTCTGGAAGACTATTGCTGCAGTGGATTACAAGTTTGATCTTCTCTTTTTTCAGGGAAAAACAACCTCAAGGGCTAGGACACTGGCACAGAAAAGCAGATAGTATCACTGGCTGTGAAGAAATAGTGCGGCCATATGGCAGACCCAATAAATGAAAGCAAATGAAAGTGAAGCAATCAATTCAATAAAAGTATGGTTGTGTGCTGTTGTACAAAATTGACACTTTTATTTTTGTATTTGTAGATTAATGTGCACTCTTTCTCCAGCTCCTTTCTATCTTATTTATTCAGGCTGTATACTCTTTTGGAAAGGTCAATCTAGTATTAGGACTATGCATTGGATCCTGGAGCTGCCATAGTGCAAATGTTTAAAACTGAGTCTTTGAATAATAGATTGAATAAACACAGGGATAAAGACTTATAGCTGCTGGTGGAGTGTGGAATTTCAAAAACTGCATAGTGCACTACATAAAAAGGAGGGAAATTAAGGAGAATTTAGCAGCTGACAAAAAATACATGCCTTCTAACTCTTTGATCTCAAGGACCACAAGCGTATTCAAAAAACAATTAACAAGTAAAAAAATCATATAAAAATTGAGATAAAGGTGGTCAGAACTGGAAATTTCCCTCTAGACTGCATGTGTTATTTTTTCTTAAACAGGTCTTATTTGTGAATACAGAAACAAACAAAAGCCCCACCAACAAAACAACAACAAAAATATAATGATGAAAAAGCTGGATTTCAAAGTTTTCTTTTGCAATATTTATTATATTCAAAAGCTATTGCAAGATAAAACATCAGACATACATGTATATATACTATATATACTATATAGATACTTATTTGCAAAAATAGATCTATCCTAGAACAAGCAGTAAGTAAAGTAAACCACAGTAACACCCAACAGCATTAATTTCAGTGATAGCACATCTGCACTAAAAGCAGCTTTCTCCCTTCTCAGTGTATGCTTTCTGAGTAAGATCAAGAAAGGATTCTGATGGTTTTAACTCTATCCTAAAGCAAGATGATCACTAAATCAGATAAACTATTAATCTGTTTAAAGCTTGTTACTCCTGTTTTGCCAAGGCTGAGATGCTTTGCTGCAAAAAAAGCAGCCAGGACTCTTCCTGCCAAGAATCAGACATCTCATGCATGTTTCATAAATGTTTCTCCACTGAAAACTCAAGGATTAAGCAAACACTAGTTCAGTTTGCAAAAGCTTCCACTAATGATTTTAAATAACTCAGAAATAAATCTTGGCCCCATTTAAAGAAACAGCAAATTTTACAAACTCTTTCAAATCTATATGTCATCCCAGTGCACTGAATGTGCTGATAACTATTTTTGCTACACTTGTTAAACTCCTAAATACCTAGATATATAGCTTTTTACTATTAAGTAAAATCTCCTTAAAATTTGTATAGATAAATCCATACTTATCCCTGCATTGACTGTTAGAGTGAAAATATTCACTTTAAGAAACTAAACTTTCATAATAAAGCTTTGCCATTTATAACATGGAATCACCACACCCTAAAATTTTGTGTGAAATAGATCAGGTCTCAAGTTAGCACCCTTTACAGCAACATGAAAAACATTTCAAGAGAACAGCAACATTGTGTCTAAAAGAATGTTAAGAGTCCTCCCTTACTTAGAAAATCATAAACTTCGTGCAAGAATGAAGAAATAATAATAAACACCATCAAGATTTGCTTTTCAAGTACGATGGAATATTAAAACAAGCTCAGAAATAGGCTTATTGTCTGATACGCATTATGAGCATAATAATTGTCATTGCCCCTCACACAACTGGGAACTGGGTGGAGAGAAGATAGAAATTTTCCTTTCCAGGCAATAAAATGGCAAGAGAGCTGCTCACAAACAGTCACTGGGTGACTGCAGCAGCCCCCAGTGCCCTAATGATGCACAGATGTAGGTGCAGCTGGAAGGGCTTGAAGGGCTGGCACAGCGCAGCGCTCGGTGGACCACTTCCAGCCCCGGCAACACAGAGCTCAGCAGAGAAATCCTGCCTTCTGCTTTCCCAACATGAGGGACTCTCCTTTAAGAACTGATGACCCTGTAGACATTCAGCTGCAAAAGCACACACCATGGTCATGAAGTAGAGAAGACCATATGCCATTTAACTATCACAGGATATGTAAACTCTGTGGTGGCTGCGTGAATGTCACCATATTAATGTGGAACATATCACCTGAAGGGCAAATATTAAAAAATATTTCGTGTGTGTGTACTATATCTATATATAAGACATGCAATGAATGCATATATATGCACACTTTGGTAGAAATTATTTTATATTCACAGCTGTAACAAAAAAAATCAATTTCTTGTAATGAATGTTCTTGGTCCTGTTTGCATTTCACAGTTTGCAAAAACACAGAATCTCATGGTTCTTTTTTCATGAAATGGTCTAAATCCCTCAGTTTTGTGCCTTAAAACCATAAAGTATGTCCCAGACCACAAAAATTCACAAGACAGAGGGCAGTGCTGCACTTCAGTAATTGAGATGGCCCCCAAAAAGCCTGGACACCAGCGGCTGTGGCCTTATAGCAGTGTGAGGCATCTCTGCTAGCTTGAACAGATGTTGTGTGCTATGGTCGTCGTTGGACTGCTACCAGTGTGAAAAAACAGGCTTGTTTGCCCAAAGTCACACTGCTGTGGGGCACAGGACTTTGCTGAACAAGTTTCCTTAAGGCTTAGGGTGTACTTGAAAGCAAGCCATGTGGTCATTTAACTGACAGCATCAGCCAGAACATCCAAGTACACCTCTCACTAGAAATCAGAAGTTAATTTCTCTTCTCTGTTGGAAGTTGCATGAATTAATTAGTCCTAAGAAAATTAATATAGTCAAGATTCCTAAAAAAATGGGAGGTTTATTTGGCTTAAGAAATAGAGATAAAATACAAAATAATATGCATTCTACAGAATTAAAGTCACTGAGTCAAAAAATTGTGTGACAACTGAACTTGCTAATGTTAAATGTATTTGTGTGCATGTACAAAAAAGTAAATATATGAAGTAGCTCTAAGGGTCCTCTCTGACACCTTGGATTTGTAAAGCAGCTTTTATGAATAACCTCTACCTATCATGGTTTAACCCCAGCCAGCAACCAAGTCCCACACACCTCTCTCATTTTCCCTTGGTGGTATGGGGGAAAGAATCAAAAGAGTAAAACCAAAAAACTCATGGATTGAGATATAGAAAGCCTAATAGGTAGAACTGAAGTCTCAAAGAAGGAATTAATTCAACCATGCTGTAACAACAGGGCTCCAGCCTACCTAACCATTACTTGGGAAGATAAACACTATCATTCCAAACATCCCACTCTTTCTGCTTCTTCCCAAGATGTGCATGCTGGGTATGATGCCATATGGTGTCCAATATCCCTTTGGTCAGTTCAGATCAGCTGTCCCAGCTCTGATCCCTCCCAAATCCTTGTGCACTCCCAGATCACTGGTGGGATGAGGAGCAGGAAAGGCCTTGACTGAGCAAGCCCTGCTCAGCCACAGCTAAAACATCCCTTTTATCAATACTTTTTCCAGCACACATCCAACACATAGCTTCATACTAGCTACTGTGAAGAAAACTGACTGTACCCCCACAAAACCATACTGAGAATTCACGCCTAAATGGAAATGCTGATGTCATTGTAAGCAATAAAAAAATTTTATTTGACTACAGTGACATGAAAATACCATCATGGACATTCCTTCCTTCCTCATGGAACCTAAAATAGTCAACAGGTTCTTAATACAAAGCCTGCTGCAGCTGATGGGGAACTCTCTTTTAATTTCAACAGGTACTTCTTACAGTAATACAAAATCTGTTTTGGGGCAAGTAACACCATATGTGTTCCATCTGGATCTACAAAGATCTCTACTTGGTGTTAACAGTCTTTCAGTAGAAAACAAAACAATACAGAATACAAATACCTTTGTGTTGTTTAAAGTTGAATTTTTAAGTTGAATATTTACTATGTTCTTTCTGTATATGCACAAAATTTATTTGGATTTGTGCTACCAAATAACATACTCATACAATCTTGAAAGAGTTAACAATATTTTGTCTATTTAATGTACAGTGTTATTGTTCTGCCCATCTCTTCTTTTTCAGAGATCAGGCTTCCATCAGATCATCCATTTGTTAGTAAATATTTTGATGTCAGGTGAGGCTTCTATTCTAAATTCTAAAAAGTTTTGTTTGGATCACTTAACTTTTCTGCTTACTTGGAAATCTGTGACACAGCTGTAATGAGGTGTTGATGGGGAGAGGTGCCATTTCTTTTAAACGCAAAAGTAGCCAGTGATTCCAGCATGTCAGGAAATGGCATAGCCTCACAGAAGGAAAGCCCCTGACAGGAGGAAGATATATGAGTGAAGCAGATTTCTCAGGCTAGTAAGCAGAAACTATGGCTATCTAGCTGAGGAGAGGATGAGAGAATAAAGACTGAAGACAAGAAAAATGGAGACCTTAAGCAACAAACCTATACACATTTATATACTGCTGTCACTGAGCTTTTCTCATTTTCAATAAAGGTAACATACAAACAAAAAAATCCATCCAATTTTCTATGTCAGAATTCATGTACAAAAACATTTCCCTGTGACAATAATTTGTAATGGAGACATTCATTATACTTCCACTGCACATTTAACGTCCTCTGCTTTCCTATGCCTGAGTGAGTAGGCTGCTTGTTTCTGTCTCTCCATTCTCCTTGCTTTGGATGTAACAAATCTCTCTTTCTGGGGTCTCCAAAAGCTCATTCTTCTTTCATATAAAAGCTCTCTGTAATAACTGAGAAACAGCAAAATACATCCGAATAGAATTTCAGGTACACTACTGGACTGTTTATTTTGCATTTGATGTGCACACAGATAGATAATGGAATATTAAGCTTCATTCAGAAGAGCTCCACTGTTCCTGAAGCACACTGTTAAAGCTCCATGAGCCAGTAAATGCAGCTACATGACTCATTCAGCTGCTGGGGCAAGCAACTACACTTCAGGATTAGGAGGTCTACTGCTATGTACAATATAAATCATGTCTACTGCCTGACCACTGCATACTGTGCTCTGTGGTGGAAATAGTTATTTGGCAAAATTCTCTAAGTTTGAGGATCACATTTTTACTTTGCCCATGGTTCTCTACACATTATCAGCCTAAGCACAGGATAATAAATTGTAGAATTTGTAAAAATTCAACTCTGCTCCAGCTACCAGGCCAGCTGTGAAAGATTTGCTTTGATATGGGAAACAGGAAAGGTTTGAGTCACCTTTTTTATCTTGTAAACACTGCTTGGCAGTCTAGATCACTTTAAAGTACTCAGATGTTGTAGTCCGAGCCATTAGTCAACTCCTGACCTTATTCCCCTCTGCCAGGGAAAAGCAAACAATTTCCAGGGACCTGGATACAAAGCAGGTCAGGTAGCTGTTCTTCATAAGCCATCCATGAAAAAGAGTACTTTCATATTTAGGTGTTGTGCCACCAGCATAAAACAGCTCCCAGAAATTTTGTCTCTCCTTATTTTGGGGAGAATCATACCCGACTGCCTACTTTGCTACACTTCATTAGAGAAAAAGTGACAGGGTACCTGCTCTAATGCTTTGACTAACAATCTGATGAAAAACCCTTTCTGGTGATGCAGGTTTTACTTTTCATGTCGCTCTGATTTTTCAGTTTTCTGATGCACTTTAAACTTGATGTTTTTCATAGTTCATAGTTCTTTCTCACACACGGGTGTTATAATTAGAAGCAGGTTTATGGTAAGACAAGGTTGTTTACATACTTTCTCTTGGAATAAAAAACAACTGATGGGCCGTTGTCTTGACTACTAAGATGGGAGAGGTGTCAACCTTCTCCTTCAATCCCTGGTCTGTGTAAAATTACTATAAAGTCAAATATTTTAATGAAGTAATTTTTGCCTTCTCATCAGAAAGTGTCTGTGTGTATCACTGCATGTCCAACAGTAACATTTTCATACATAAAAAAAATAGATTTACGATGAAAGATCTTCTTAAACCCTTTTCCATTTGAAAGTGTAAGACAAGTTTTGTTCAGAAACAATAACATAGGATGAGATATAAAATACTACGAGCTTAAACTAATACAAATGGTTACTGAGAATGAAGTCATTAAGACAAAGTGTAAATTAAAATACATACAGTTCAGACACAGTTTACAGGTTTATTTTACATTGTTTGCACGTTTTAGAAACCGTGCTTCCATGAGGAAATGCAGAAAGAAAGAATGTTATTTTCAAAATTACTCATAAAATTGTTTTTACTTTTATTTCAGACTATGGCACTAATACAAACTTGTCATTAGTGATCTAAATTCAGAAGACAGTGCACCAGACCTTCTGCAGGTATTCTGCAACTGGTTTTTTATTTTGCGCAGTAATTTAAACCCATTGGATTATCATGCTTTTGTCTTTACTCTCAGTCTAATTCTCACTGCATCCTAATAGGCCAAGCAGTCATGGCAGGTGCAATAAACAACTTCTGCATTGCCAAATATATGCAGAAATTGAAGGACATAAACTAAGAAAGCTCCTGCACTAAATCCAAGAACTTACTGTCATTGATGTAAAACCTGATGCAGCTCAGTCTGTCTATTCCATCATATGTCTGTTGCTCTTGTTTTTTCCTCCTGGAATACTTCCTGAACTTACCTGGGCTTTTATAAAGGGGTAGGGGAGAGGAAAAAAAAAAAAAAAAAAAAAAAAAAAAAAAAAAAGAAAAAAGCTTCATTGATCCCTGGTCACTTTAAGCACATTATTGCTGGGCTGAAATTTCCTCCCCTAAGCTTCGAAAAAAGCTAGGAAGTTAAATTTGTTTGACACAACATGAAGATAAGAACATCTGAAGCAAATTATCCCCTTAACACTCTCACAAAATCCTAGAGACTATCATGAAGTGTAAGTGGAAGTAGTGCAGGAAGTTTGAAACTGGGACGAAACTCTGCTTTTTTCTTGTTAATAATGAGTTCTGCTATCTTCCTGTTCTCAGTGTAGGGAAAAAAAAAAAGCTATCAGTACTGAGGAAATCTTATTAGATTCAACCCTATTTTTAAACAGCTGGGATCAAAATCTTCATTCAGACACACTGGTGCCACTCCATTAAATTCCAGCAGTGGCACCACTGGTAGAAAAAGAATGGCACTCAGATTTTTCACCATTAAGTAATCTGTTTTCATTACCTTCTCAGCAGTTTGTTTCATTTGCCTGCAGTCGAGAAACTAAAATTAGAAAACATTTCATGTTCATAGTTAGTTTGCTTCCAATGTGAAAAAAACAGGTCTATAAATTTGTCTATTGGATTATGGCTTGTGCAGTTCTCTTGTAAAGTTGTCTTTACATTATAGTGATGAACTGTAAATGGTGTAGTGCATTATTTTGTCCAAAGTAATTCAAATTAATGACCCTAGAAATATTATTTTAGGTGACTGTTATAAAGCATTGACAATACCCATGAATATTAACAGCAGAATTTCTTTTCTTCTTTGTAATGTATGCATTGCCATGTGTTAATAAACTATTTTCTGATCATCTTCAGAACTTGTTGTCTCTTGCAGGAGCTCCACTTGCCAGTCTTGTGTCAATCATAGTAGCAAATGAATTTCAGGTAAATGCTGATAGCAAACTATCAAAAGTTTGAATACATTTTCCTTCCCTTTACTTACAAACCCGTGTCCACATTTCACATTACCTAAAGCATCCCTGATTTTGACTGAAAATAGAAAATTGAAGTGCGATGATCTCCTAGGTAACCGAGTTACCTTGTAACTGTGAGAATTATGTTAGCTTAGAAAGTCTAAAAATTACTTTATTTTTTTTTCATTTAAATGAAGCTTTCAAAAAGGAGAAAAACAAAAAAAAAAAAAAAAGCAAATTTTTCTGGTTCAGATAAACATGACTCTGGATGCTAAAAATTGATTTGCTTCTCAAGAACGGAAGAGGTGTGTACTTTTGCACTGTACTGGCTGATGTCATCCTTACTAAGAAAGTGTTAAGTATTACCAACAACAGATTGTAGCACTTTGAAATTATTTAAAAAAAAAAAAACCACAAACAAATTTCTTCCAAACTGCACAGCACCAGAATTAGCACATATCTGGGAAATATGCCATCATAGCAGTGTCCAGAGACAGTCCTAAGAAGCTTAAAGATCAGAGGAGGATATGAAATTATTTGAGCTTCACAAAAACTTTTCATGACTAAATACTGATGTCAAGATCACTTCTAAGGAAAAGTGAATGGATCAAAATAGCATGAAGTCAACCAACTTCTGAATTTCAAAAAAGAGGACTAAAGAGTAGGTTTTCTGTTAAGTAATATTAAAAAAACCCTACTGTGGCAATGATGCTAGAGAACACCTGTTTTCTGTTGTCACAGACTGTTGTGCTTCACTTTGTCTTGAAGCAATGGTTCTGCAGCTCATCCAGTTGTGTCCTTAGTAAGGCTGGCAAGTCAATAGAAACAATAACTTTGTCTGCACTTGCACATCTCTAATTTTTTCAACTAGCTCATTCAAAATACATTTCTAAAATTCCTGTAATAATTTCTCAATCTTTCTTCCTGAAAAAGTATTACAAGCGAATCAGCATTAAAGATACATTTCTTTATTTAAAAGGTCATTCAATAGTCATACACCAAAATTTAAAGGTAAAGCAGAGGTTGAAAACAGATCTGGAATGTACTCCTCAGATCTCATTTGCCTATAAATCCCACCAAAAAAATTAACTTATTCTTTTAATATCAGACACACACTTCTAATTTCTTAGAGGCAGCTAGATATTTTATACTCACAATGAGCTTTCCTTAATGCAGGCAAATAAAAAATTTTTCAACAAGCTGTATGGAGTATGTGCTCATGTGCCAGAACTATAGAAAACTGTAAATCTTTCTATCCTAGATGGGCAGAATTAATTTCAGATTTAATCACCATGCTGCATAATCAGGACCACTGATAAGGAGGCACAGAATAACTCCTAACAGAAATCTGATGCATGCACAATGTTGCAGCATGCACAGTGCTTTAATGTAAAAATAAGAGGTAAATCTTCTGTATGTGGCTCATGAAAAGGATATGAAGACCAGGTTCACACTGACCATTCAAAAAAAAAGTGCCACAAACAGAAATCGAGTGGCTGTATCCATCTCAGTTGAAACCTAAGACAGTAGAATATCATCCTCTTCCAGACAACACAGCATCTGCTCAAACAAAATGATAAGCCATGGCATTAACGAAGGATTTCACTTTTCCTACTAATGATGAGATTTCATTGTTTCATAGAAGTTAATAGTCAAAGGTATATAAAAAAGGTATAAAAAAGTATAAGATGAAATCCTAAGAATCCAAACTGCAGTCACTTCTTCATGCTGTCTTCAGGGAATACCAACTTTGGCTTCATGAAGAAAGAGGTAGGTGATGGTTTTAAAGAAGCAGCTCTAAAGATCCTTGATTAATACAGATAAAATATTGCCAAGCTGCAAAGCTGTCTCTCTTTCAACAGTACCCTACATAAATACAAAGAAATATACACAGAGAAAGAAAAAGAGAGAGAAGAGAGGGAGGGAGGAAGGGAGGATGGAAGGAAGGGATTCTTACTGTATTTACTAAGTTTGGCAAATAATGGCGACTATTGTCCACTACATTTAACATGGGACAGAAGTATATCCCTAAAAGAAAAAGGAGGAAATGTCCCCTCAGGACAATGACTTCTAGAATAATTAATCTTAGAAGACTAAATTTTGTGTAGTTTTAGGAGCAAATACGCTGTAATGGTCAAATACAAGAAACATTGAATTGCTTCTTGTTTTCTAGTCTATCTATATTTAAAGATTTAAATACTTTAAGCACTTGTTAAATATATTTGAAATATTCATTGAAGTGCCTTTACTAAGAAAGACATGAGTCTATGTTTTTGTCAGCTGTGCACAAAAGGAATAACCTTGTCTCACCTCAGAATCAGGTTTACTTCCTGGATATTGGTCTTTCTTTATGTCCAGAGAATCAGTATTTGAAGAGATAAAATCCAAACCAACTGCCAACTAACAAGTTATAAAACATACTTCACATTTTTATGCAACATGCTTTTAAAACTGAACAAAAGTATTGCAACACAATGTTCTATTTGGATCCAGAGAACCATTCCCCAAGGACACCCACAGGCTTTGCCCCCCGTTGTAATCATGTCTCATGTAATAACACACACTTTCTTATTCAGACTTCGTGAGAGCCTTTCAAGCAAATGAAAACTGTGAATCCACCGGTTCAGTACATAATAAAAAGATAATATGAACTGCTACCAAATAAACTACATCATTTTACCTTCAAGGTTTTTCCATATAAGATATGCAGTCTTTGCAAATATCCGTTATTTTGCAATTACCACAGAATAGTCCTTCTTCTCCAAGTTCTTGCTGCTTGATTTGACTTTATTACTTGTAGTAGTTGCTATAGTTATCTACATTCTTGGAGTCAACTTTAAGCAGAGAGTATCAAGAACAGCTGTACACTGTCAGACAGTGAGAATTAATAGCCCTCATCCAAGGAAGTGCCAGATGTTCACAGTAAAGCACAAAGAACCTACCCTAAGTTACAGACTTACAAAGATATTTTCTTTTAGTCTTCCCATAGCAAGAGTCAGCCAAGTACTAAAGTGTAAGATTTTGCCCTTTCTAAAAGGTATTTTTGTTCTTACATGAATAGCTAATTATTTCCCAAAACCTGTACCCTCTTCTGCTATGTGCTTCCCTTCCTTAAAACTGTGATTCACAGGAAATCTTGATGTTTGTAGAATTTTATTTTTTCAATATTGAAAGTTGTCTGTTTATTAAAAAAAACTGCCTTATTTGAAGAGAAAAAAAAAAAAGAAACAAAACCTTTTGGAGAGCTCATTCTGGTTTTTTTCCTTCCCTCCAGCACAATATGGCAACATCTGCTCCCTCCCTGATGGATAATGACTTGCTGGCATTGACTTTTCTGCAACCGAAACTTCTTAAAGTGGCAAGTAGATAAATTCAGGTGCAATTAAAATAATATATATGCACACATATAAATACATGCTTTCAAGTTCTTGAAGTTTGGTATAACTGCATGAGCAATGCAGTTATTTTTCTGAGATCAACATACTGAGCATAAAGCCCATCATAACAACTTTGCTTTCTTGCCAGGGAAACACGAATTGGCTTTTGCTTACTGACAAACCATACAGCAGAAACTGCATATAGGAGGATATTGCTATTTTGCAAAATGAAAGAGCAGACACTTTAAGTTTTAAATGTTTATTAAGCCTCGTCAAAACAGTTTCAAACACATGACCTAATGCTGTGTGAGGCAAGTTTGATTATTTCCTGGATGATTAAGCATGACACTTGTGCGGATGGCTTCCGGAAGACCTTTCTGTGCAGCTTATGAACATGAGTGTGTTTTTAGAAGTCAGGACGGTCCTTTTTAAGTCTACTGTAGTCCATATTCACTGAGAACAACTAGGAAAGAGAAGAGAAAAAAATATTAATTAAGAAGCTTGACTACACATTTTCCCTGCCATTTACTAGAAATATGCACCATTGAACTCATGTCAGGAAACTGATTTTATATTTTGAGTCTGTGAACTAGGCACTAATAAATAAATAAAAACTTTCAATAAACAGTAACTTTTTAATATTAATTCTACACCCAGTATTAGAAACTCTGCATTTAAAATGAGGCAGCAGTCATGTCTTCCACCAGAGAAAACCCAAAGTGTCTCTTCTTAACCCCCAGAATTAGAAGTCCATTCAGAGGAACTTTTTGCAGTACTGCTGAATTTATCAATTTTGCTCAAAATCTATGGCTCCTGTATACTGAAGGCAAAAGCCAACTTGCAAAGGGGCACAAAGCACAGTGTCTGTGAACAGACAGTGACACAAAGGAACATTTAGAGCAGTGCTACAAAAGCCAAGTTTGGTTTAAGTAGCTGCATCTAGAACTGCAAAGGATGACAAGGAGGAATTAAAGTCAGAACATTTCCCCAGTTTATACTGCGTAAACATGAGTAAACATACGCTCAGTTTACACTATGATAATTGGATCCTGTTAGAAGCAATCCAGAACAACTCAAAAAGTAACTGAGGACAATAAGTTTAGAGAGTAACTACATATTTTGGCATCCCAGCCTGACTTGACATCAAGCATGTGATAGTACAGTATTTCTTAAAAAACCAAAAGGATGAAAACCACGTAACTATTAATATGATTATCTTGATTACATCCAATTTTCATTTTTTTTTTTTTACTTTCTTAAAACACTTCTTTCTTAACACTTTCTTAAAGCCTACAACACATTCAAATTACAGTTTTCTGTGCAACTCCTGCAGTATTGCTCAGGTCATCAACTCTTTTCTTTGGAAGAAACTGAGGAAGTTAATATGACAAAGACAAGTTTACAAGAGAAAAAAAATCTCATCAAAAGCTAAGACTCGTATAACAAGACCTTTTTACTAAAGAGTCATCCTCAAATTAGAGTATAAGTCCTTTTCATTTTCCACAGGGCAGATTTGGAAAAAAAATGTCCCTAATGATAAGTCACACCCAAATATGGCAAACCCTGAGGCCGTGTTTGCATGTTAAGGCAGAAAGGGAATGCTACACAAGTCATGCACTCTTTAAAAGAATTTCTGCTGTGCACTATGCAGGATTTGCAGAGTTTAGATATTTAAAAACCAGCAACATTCCAGAATTGGCAATGAAAACAAAGAATGGAATGTTCTTCTTGGACTTTTAAGGGAAGCATGACCTGTTTCATTTTGGAAGTGTGGGGTTTTTCTGCTTATTTCAATGATTGGAATAGTAGTACATGGTACCAAACAAGACATTAGCTTTGAAAACACAGTATGATTGCTTTTTTTGTAGCTTGAAAATAATCTTAAAATAGTCAACAGCAATCTACTAACATAGCATTTCTGTAAATCGTGATTAAAACATGATTCATGTCCAGAGAAGGGCAATGAAGCTGATGAAGGGTATAGAGAGTAAGGCATATGAGGAGTGTCTGAGGGAGCTGCTGTGCTCAGCCTGGAGAACAGGAAGCTCGGGAGGGGCTCTCACTTTCTTCAACTCCCTGAAGAGAGGCTGCAGCCAGATAGGGGTTGGCCTCTTCTCCCAGGCAACCAGCAAGAGGACAAGAGGACACAATCTCAAGCTGCATCAGGGGAGGTTCAGGTTGGACATCAGGAAGAATTTCTTCACTGGAAGGATTGTCATACATTGAAACAGATTGCCCTGGGTGGGGGCAGAGTCAGCATCTCTGGTGTGGAAGAAATGACTGGACATGGCACTTAGTGCTTTGGTTTAGCTGACAACATGGTGTTCAGTCAAATGTTGAACTCAATAATCTTGGAGGTCTTCTCCAATATAAATGATTCTACAATTCCAGGATTTCCATAAACTACCAAATGTTTTAGACATCTTTGCATGCTTCCTCATTAGTTCAATAAAATTGAACAGAACATTTCTATTGCATCCAGTTACCTGCAATATTGTTTTGTTTTAAACAACTGCAGACCTGAACTCATGGTTATGTTAAACACTGACATTTTCCTGCAGTGCTTCTTGTGAGTAAAGGCCAGCAGCTTAGAGCTTAAAAAACTATAGTTTAGATTTTCTGGGCTTTTGTCCTTCTCCCCATAGTTTATTTCTCAGTATTATGAGCCAGTAAATTCTTCCTCTCACTTATAGTTCCTCTTTTCCTAATAGTGCAATAAGTATGACTGCTTTTATGTAGACTGCTTTCACCCCATTATCAACCATCATTAGAACAGTTTTAAACCTCAAACTCAGCTGTCTCTGCTCAGAGTTCTAGGGACAAACAAATGCTGCACAAAAGGAATACATCACTTATCTAACTACTTTCTCACATAATCAAATATCCTAAGGCAGTAGGCTACACCTCTAATATGATGTCTCCTAAAAATCTGTATTCCTCATTTTACCTTGTACTGGTCATTGGGAGCCATTTTGTTCCAAGGCTCTGGGTTATTTTTCTTGTCCCAGCTATTGAGAGAAACACAAGATGTGAGAAAATATTAACACTATCTTCAAAATTAAAAAAAAACCAAAACAAACAAATATATATGTACTGTGGTTATTAGGTCATGGAGTCACCCATTCAAGCAAGATTCCACAAAAATAGGCACTGTACTTTGTCAGTGGATTCTAAATATCATGGTAAACAAAGAGATCTCCAAATCAAGGAAAGCTCCATACACTTAATGTCAAGTGATACTAGAAGACATTAAGGCCTCCAGGAACATAAAAACCAAGGCAGTGGAGTGTAACATGCAGTAAGAGGACTGGCACTGGGGATTATTGAATACATACCTGACATCAGGGTTGAACATTGCCAAACGCATGAGATACAGGCTTGCACCAACACCTCCAGATCCAATGATCACAAACAGAGGGATCAACTGGAATAACAACACAAAAAATTATGTATCATCCCACGATACAGCAAAACAGTATTGGTACATAGCAATTCTGACTACAGCTATGACAAGCCAAAAAAACAAACTTACAGACTTTGAGCCACAAATGCGTGGCCCTCTACATCCCTAGCATAAATTCCCTGTTTGTGTGACATCCCCGGGGTCATTGAGGAACCAGCAGGCATGAAAAGGCAGGCATGAACATCTGGTGCGAACATGCAGAGAAACCAAAACCAAGCCAAAAATTCCGTCACGTCTCGTTTCTGAGACAGATAACAGGCCCTTCACTGCCAAAGCAGCCCCTACCGTCTGTACCCAGCTAACAAACCAAAAACATGAGAGTGGGAGCGTGGGGGCAAATTTATGGGCAAGAAGAACGGAAGGGCCACCTCGAGCCTTGCAGCACAAAGCAAGGCCGCAGAAACCGGAGGAAAAAAGGGACCTGGCCGTGTCTGCTCGACCAGCTCCGGGCGGTCCAGGGGCAGGGCATGCACAGGAATGCCAAGATGGGCGAGGAGGAGGCGACCGGCGCGGCCGGGGGCACCGAGGGGCGGCACAGCAGGGCGGGCGCAGGGCCGGGTACTCGGGCTCAGGTACTCACGGCCGGGTGCTTCTTCGCGTGGGTGAGGATAACGCGTAGCACCATGGCGGCGGTGCCGGGGTGGTGACGGTCTGGTGGCGGCGGGTGCGGGCGAAGATCTCGCTCTCTGCAGGCTCCGCAGCTCTGCCTCCCCCTTCAGCCGCCGAGCCCCAATGTCACCGAGGCC